>JASFXZ010000007.1:7526587-7712472 GCA_032209605.1 Mactromeris polynyma
TAAAACTGTATGACGATACAATGGGATTACAACAGTGTGCAAAACCATTTTTCTAAAATAAACTTTAGGCCATGATTTCAGAAATATTCCATCAGGCTGCTGAAATCGTTGCTGAGTGACTATAATCTATAGCGTATAATTTTACATTATACAAACACATATATTTGTATATGAAAGTGGTATGGAGATCACTTACATGTAATATTACATGACCGGTACAGTGTTACTTAGTAACTCAAAATCGCGATTTGTAGATGTATTAAAAAATCATGTTAGGTCTAAAACGTATACAAAAACATACTACATGTATGTAAAACTGTATGACGATACAATGGGATTAGAACAGTGAACGTAATAAGTGATCAACTAGATAAGATTCGTGTACCACTTAAATCTAGTGTAATACATCATAAAAAGGTAAGAGGTGGCAGTTCTGGGCACTTTCAAGCCTGTTTCTAGTTGTATGATATTTATCTTTCTGAAAATGTATCACGAATATTTACTAAATAGCTAGATAATTATCGTAATAATTAAGTGGTTAACACGAAACGATTCGCGAACGCTTTCATGCTAACTGGTTGCAGTAATATGCCACCATAGTAATGTAACTTACTGAGGTAGATTTTGACTTATAAAACACACACACTTTGTAAACTAATCATACTGTATGATATCATGTTTAACTACCGGGTAGTATTTCACGATTCTATTTGAAGCATAACGACAGCATTCACAACAAAGACATGGTGTCACTTATCAGTATATCTTTCAACTAAATTGGACTGTATACAATCCGTGGAGTGAATTAAAAAATACTATTGAATTACGCAACGGGGTTAATATATATGTGGAGAATTACATTGCAGTTTTGAAGATACATGACAATACTAAATACCATCAGGATGAGAAGAGAATATAATATATCTGAACTTGTTTTGTACAATTAATAGCCGCAAACATACATTGAAACCTCTCCAGCGCGGCTCACTGTTGAGCAACAACCTCTCTTCAAGAACCTTTTCAGTTTTGCCGTCGTCAACATTTACCAAATGCAATAGTCAAAGGTTCATCTCGCAAATGGAGAAGATGCACTGTATTTAAAAGTAAAATGTACTTGCTGCAGCAATTTAGAACTCTCATTTGAAGTAAAATCACAACACTACGTAACGTATATGGCACTTAATACAAATATAATTACCACGTCCGGCGATATGCAACTCCATATGACAATGAATAAACCACAGTCCCGGATTGTCGGCCCTGAAACGGACGGTCACATACCCTTTGGCAGGAACTGTTACTGTATCCTTCCTTATGGCTTTATTCACTTTCAGACCTGTTACATTTCCCCCTGCCCATTCTTTGTTCTTCCAAGAAACTTTGTTGTTGCAAAAGGATGCGGCACGATCTGTCGAATGACAATCCACGGCAGAGTTGTCCACTTTGCGATCGGATGTATCGTTAAATTCACCATAACCGACCTTCGTTACATGAAATGAGTAACCGTGTACGTGCATAGGGTGGTGAAAGAATGCAAACTGACCCATGTTCATGAATGTTATCTGAACAATATCGCCAAATTCTACATTCAAAGGACGATTGCAGAAGCAAAGTCTTTCTGGGCCGCAGTTATGAGAGTCATCACAAATTCCGGTCACTTCCCATGGCTGTGTAAGTGCTGATACAGGCGGCAGTTTTAGACTGACGCCGTTTATATGTCCGCTAACACTTCCTTCATCGTTGAAAGAAAATCCAGAATTGATAAAAAACTCTTTGAAATGTTCTGAAGATTCTGGCACTGGAGCTGAATCATCTCCATTCAGGTTATTCAAATCTTCTACATTTATACATGTCCATGTCGCTGTGGATGGAAACGGACAGTTAACTGCAATACATGGCTTTGTTTCATTACATTCGATGGGATTTGTACCCGGCTCAACCTCAGGGGCGTTTTCATACCTAAGTATTGCATAACCTGGTTGGTCGTTTGAAACTTTAAGTGTTTCGGCGCGTATCCAGTAGTTACTTGTAGCTTGGTCTGCATTGATAATGAAATCAACACGTTCACCAGAGTGTAATATGACATAATCCGTAGACACAGGTTCAATATCATGGCCGTCCATAGCGATGATCTCTAATTTGTGATCATCTATGGACACTTTATACTGAAACCCATAGCCTGCACCAATTACCCTGAACTTATATCTCTTTCCAGAAGCTACTCTGAAGACAGACAGTGGTGTGTGAGTAGTTGCTTGTCCATTTTCGTCATAAACACGACCACGGCCATTTATTAAGGTAGATGATAATTCTAAAAGTGTTGCTAGATATCCATCCATTGTTCTACTGAACTCTATAGGAACACCACCAGGGTAGAAAAGACCAAGTCTAGCAGTCGCTGCAATATCATCCCCGGTATATCTGTTGTTATAATCCTGAATAACCATAATATGCTCGTCAATGTCTTCACCGTTCCTTTCTTTAACAATGAATGGGGCAACTAGACCCATTCCCATTTGCATTCCTAAATGGGCATGGTAAAAGTAAGTTCCACTACGATTTGGTCTAAATCGGTATGTGAAAGTCTGTCCCGGCATGATTGGACATTGAGTGATGAATGCAGCTCCATCCATCCACGGAGTATCTCTCATTTCAATTCCATGAAAATGTACCGAAACACCATCACTCAGCATATGATTTGTTACGTGAACAACAACTTCTTGGTTCTTGTAAACGATTAAAGTCGGACCAGGCATAGTTTTATTAAACAGCGCAAGAACTCTTTCGTGGTCCGAGCCATCTGCTAACACTACGTTGTGAGGATTTATTTCCGTGCTCGTATCATCATTGTATTGGTACACTTTACCATCCGTGGAATTGACGTAGACTTTCTGATTGGGACCCAGCCGCATTGGAAGCCAATGATCAACATCTAGAAAAAACTCACACGAAGAACTATCCTTATCACACTGCTTTAAATGTCCATCTGCCATTGGAGCTAATAGTATGATCGAACATATCAAGGTGAAAAAAATACTCGTAAAGAAATCCATAGTTGACATGGGGCGACAACCAACGAATTTAGAATCCAAATGACAGTCAACACATCGAAACTTTCAACACGCCACTCGTCGAGGCATAAGCCAACATATGATTTGCACACAGTATCTTATAGCGTATTACATGTACAAATGTACATACTTAGTGCTCACTGTTCCGCATGGGATGTTTCGTACACTGTCATATCCTTACGTAGAATACAGTTATCAAGAGACGGGGAGCAAATATACAGAACGTCATATTACCAGATTTGATTCTAATTTGTCTTTATGTAACATTCTTTGTATGTTTGTTTGCCGATGATTAATATACATAATCCATTGTTAGTTTATTAATAACTTCCGTGCATTGAACATTGGCTTTACTTTATAAAATATAATTGCCAGACATTCTTTGGTATAGGTTGGTAAAGGTTTAACTATTTTGTAAGAGTAAGGGCTCAGTCACACCGGGAATGCTAACAGTTTACGACCTTGTTGCGATCGAAAACATTTGGAATCGTGGACAAATCATAGATAGAGCACACGACTGGTCGCAGAGGTCGCAGAGGTCGCAGAGGTCGCAGAGGTCGCAGAGGTCGCAGAGGTCGCAGAGGTCGCAGAGGTCGCAGAGGTCGCAGAGGTCGCAGAGGTCGCAGAGGTCGCAGAGGTCGCAGAGGTCGCAGAGGTCGCAGAGGTCGCAGAGGTCGCAGAGGTCGTGGGTGATCGCCAGAGCAAGATAAGTCGCAGCAAGGTCGATGGTCATGTTCAAAACTGTTGACATGCGATTCCAAATCATATGAGGTCGCAGACAGGTCTTACATGGTCGTGCCTACAGTCGCGCATGGACGCACCACCAGTCGAGCATGATCTTGGGTCAAGTAGTCGCACGATTGATCGTGCTACCGGTCCTGCCACCTGACGATTGGTGGTGCCACCTATCGATTGTTTTTAAGATGGGTGGTAGGTCATCGTACGATCGGCGGTGCGCGAGGTCTTGCGATCACCAACATTTGAAGAAGATCGATCGCAAGATCAATCGTAGGTAATCGTGCGACCTCTGGTTGCGATCGATCGTGCGAGCGGTGGTAGGTCGCCACGATTGATCGTACGATCGATCGCTGATCGCCACCACTAGTCGCACGATTACCTAAGATTGATCTTGCGATCGATCTTCTTCAAATGTTGGTGATCGCAAGACCTCGCGTACCATCGATCGTATGATGACCTACTACTAGTCTTAAGAGCAATCGCAGTATGCGACCGCATAGGGAGATCGTATCAAACATTGCCGATTGGTCGTACGTCGGCCAAATTGCCACCAATCGCATGATCCAGAAAACGTACGATCCGGTGTGACTGAGGCATAAGATGAAACTGTTCGTAATTATGAATGGTCGTGAGAGGAAAGCGCTCCACATTCGAGCTTCTTTGTGATCGGATGTAATTTAATAACCCAGTGTAGAGTTTATTACCCTTTTATTACAAACACACTTTTTTGTAAAGTATATATTTGTGTAATACGATTGTAGAAAGAAAATGTAGGTTAACAATTAAAAACGAAAAATATGAAATCATATCGAAATATCTAGATAAATCATGTTTTACAAGCTTTATTCCGCAAAGATATCGCTTTGTATTGTTTTTATAGTAAATTTTGACATTCACCGTCGTTCAGACGATAAAAGATCCTACATAAACATCGAAATTACAAATTATTGATCAGAAAATGAACACCACTACTCATCTGTCTGGAACGCTTTCCTCTGTCGAAGACACATCACTCAGCGGAATACAAATCGGGTTATACACTGTGTTATTTCATTATGTACATGTATCGTTATTTTCGGGTGATAATTGTGATAGTATAAGGATGGGAGCATCCTTAAACCTAAGAATGGCTGTATGTTTTGACATGTGTACTGATTTTTTGCTATTCCTGTATAATTGGATCAAATGTTGAGACTTTGGTTTAGCTTGTGAGAATTTGATTTTATTTGTTCCAAAGGTCTGACCAACATGTATGCATTTTTAAGACATAACATTTGATATACATGTTTTCAAGGATTGTGAATTCAATAAAGTTTACTGTTTACCTACTTTTCGATGAACTCGTATATGTCTAAACCATCTAAGGATTCATTGATAGATCAACCTGATATTTGATTATAAAGTAGCGGTCGAGTAACTCCTATAACAAGTGATGTTTATACTACCTAAACTTAAAATGATTGATAATGCAAGTTAATATCAACTTTTAAACAGCGTTCATTTTAATTAAGAAATTAACCAGTAGCATTATTGCATGAAACTATAGTGTTAGGCCGGATCGGGCCTAAAGCACACTGCAACACTGTGTTACTGAAATTATGAATCAATCGTCGCCAACGTCTTATCTACTATTCCGCAACTGATTGAATTACACCATACAGCGTAAACTATACAGCGTAAATAACATTTATTAGTCGCCGACCGGAAATCTCATGGGGCTCAGATATGAATAAAATCCTTTCGATTGTTTTTCCGAATAATCAATGACCATGTAGCGATTAAGTGTGAGGTTAGCTAGCTGTTAAATCGATTTAAACCCCCAGTATTTATACTGACAGTTCCAATGCTGTACTTCGCTGTATGGTTATTATTTCTGTTTGTGTTTTAAATGTATTATATATTTCCCTTCCCCCTGTGCAATTCTGTCTTTATATAGTGTTCAGGTTATTTCCTGCCCGGCCTATTGTTGCCAGCTGTATTGACTTGTCCTGTGATCTTTTCCATCCATTAATTCCCCCCTCCTTCACTGTCCATTTTGAGTCTCCTAGCTATTCCTTATGGTCTGCCAGGCCATTCCTTGTGCCTCGGTTCCTTCACGTATGTACCCTTTAACCTCCTCAAGTGCCTTATGTTTTATTGATTGTTGTTTACCCGGAGGTCTGTGTAGGGAGGCACTGTCTTATGTATGTGGCGTTCCCTGTAGCTACGTATTCTCTCCCACTCTTTATATAGGTATATTCCTTCAATACAACTTTTTCCATCTAAACGAATGTATTAAGCAATACATACGATGAAACCTTTCGTGCCATCAGTAAAAACAAACCGTGTTTTACTAAAGCTGTTCGTATTTCTAAATTATCATGGCAGCTTGTCTCCAAAGCTACGCACGATCATATAGTAAATTTAATACAAATATGTAAAACTTGAAGTGAATGTGACATGTATAAATAAAACGGAAACACACTGGTGGTGGGATTCGAACAAAGGCGGGAGAATCCACTCCAATATCTTCATCCTATCACAATACTACCACTACCATAAAGTCTTTGTGATATAGTGAAAGACTGAAATATTACATCTGACAATGAAGTCACATTTTGTTTGTAGTTGTAGTTTTGACACTCAATCCATGAACTAAAACTTAACTTGACCTGAGAGTACAACAAAACTGCCAACACTGTATCGATATTACTTGATAAGGTTACATAAAACCATTGTGTAGCTCACTAAGCTGTTGTTCAAATAAAACACGCAGAGTTGCAGCAGATGCAAGCTTTTATTTTTGCTTAGTATGTATCATTATTGTTTGTCGAAACTAGAATTGTACACAATCTGCAGATTATCGCCGTTTTATAAGCTATCTACTTAAATTCTAATGTATTTGCCATTGACTAGTCGGAAGAATTTCCAGAATTGGAAACCAGAAGATTCCTATTAAGTGCTTCCTGGGGGTGTCAGTGGTCATTTTGGTTAGTGTGATTGGAAAGTTTAGTTTCTTAATCTGAACATTTCTGATTTTTACAATTTGGCCGATTTTTCCACCAGGTCGAATAAAACAATTAAAACTTTCTAAACGGTGAAACTTTAAACGGAGGTCTGAGTGGGGAGGCATTGTATGTGGTGTTCCCTGTAGCAAAATTCTCACATTCAGACATTTTCCTTTCCATGCCAACATTGTACTAGCAATGCAAGAAAGCTTTCCTCTGTATAGTTTACTAGAACCACAAAAAGGTCGTGTGTCGATAGATTCCCGAGAGGGAATTTTAAGAAAAATAAATATAGTAACACACTTCTTGATGGGGAATCACTAACTGGGATGTAATATCATGATTTCCAATTCAGTAGTTTTCCCACACATGACTATTAACCTCTTCCAGATGTGTTTAAGACATTCTGCGAACTGATCATTCAGTACCAGACATATTCAAGATTAGTTCAACCAAATACCAATCTCATTAAAATCAACTCCAGTCGCACGCTCCTATACTATACGCTTACTAACAGCGGAAAGTAATGGAGCTAAAGTTAGGTGCTGATTTCCACGAGATTGGCCAAATACCAAACATAACATGTAAACTGTCTGTATTCCTCATTTATCAGTGCCGAACAGAACTTAAACAATTGAAGGTTTCATTACATTTTACTGCATGATAATACACCAGGCAGTCCAAAAATGTTTGATTTCACATGCTCTGCTATACATGTTTTACTTTACATACTACGGTACCGAAATTGTCTCAGTCAACAAAAAAGTGGAAAATAAAATCCCATATTCCTTATACTTCATAACAAAAGTGGTAGTATACTGGTTGAGTTAAAGGCCAAACTATGTCGGCCCTTTCCAAAAGGGCTTTCACGTAAAATGCATATTGTTTCATTGATAAGGAGAAAACAATAATTATTACATGTACAAAGCATCATTTAAGTGTCTCCAATGACATCGAGTTTATGGCACTAACACATCAATCCTTGTTTCTGAAATCAATCCAGCAGCATCTTTAAAATCGTCCCCCACAAAGTCAGAATATTCTAAATATCTAAATGCACAGAAAGCAGAGCGGTTATATTATATTTATTTACATGAAGTCCGATTTGTGTTATCACTTTCCTACTTCTTTTCTAGACGGCCAATATCTTCAATGCCTTCTTCTAAGGCTTCGAGAGTATCATCATTGCTTCCGGCAGGTGGGCTCATGTATTCATCCATATTCAAGCACGGATAGGTCGCTGGCAGACAGCAGCAACAAAGTGGACCAGCTTGCAAACATCTTGCATAAATTCCATCTGGGCAAGTGTTTACTCCACAAAGACATCTTCGGCAATTCCCGTCTTCACCGGTATCAATTCTTCCGTTGTCGTCGTTGTCATCAAATGCACTGTTAAGGGTGACCTCGTTTTCGTTGTTGAAGATCACATTACTGCTGACCAAGCCTAAGACCAGGAAAGAAAAAGCTATCACTGGTTTCGTCCTCATGGTGATGGGATAATCTGAAATAATTGAGAAAGCTCATTGATAAACAAGCAAAATAAGGTCCAGCCCAGGCTGTCTTTACATATCAAATTGTCGATTTACATTTTGTTGCCCTCAAGCTGAAGAGTTATAGGTTCATAAATTATTAGTACAAATGATTTACATTATGCAAAACCTGTTTGTAACAAACATACTTGTATCATAACTTATACATGTATATGACAAATAGAGCTTGTAGCGTAACCGATTCGTATATATGCATCTAGTATAACACATATACATGTAGCATAACTTATTTGTAGCAAATACACTTATGGAATCACTTATTGGAGACAAACGTACATGCAACATAAGTTATGTGTAACAAATATGCATTTTTGAAATTAATTACGGAGATCGCTTAATTAAATAATGCTGAGAGTTTTAGGGAGCAGTTTATTTGTGTATTTGTGAGAGAGGGTTGGCTGTCGTGTGAGGAACCATTGGACAAAGCGAATGTCGGAATAACTGGTGTAAAGAACAAGATGTCAATGTCGTTGTACGTTTTTTTCTCAGGCTTAAAAACGCTGTTTCCTCGAACTCGACCTGTCTTCATCCCTACCCTGCACTTAGTTTCTCTCAGTCAGAATTTTCCCTGTGTGTCTACTTTCGAATTTAGTTAAACTCTGTATTAAAATACAAGATACAGTAAAACCTCACTTAAAGACCACCTCAATATTAACACCATCTCAATATTACGACCACAATTTTCAAGGCCATTTTCACTGTGTTGCTCTTTATTTAACCTCAATATTAAGACCACCTCAATAAGAAGACCAGTTTTCAAGGGTCGCAATGGTGGTCTTATTATGCTCCCTTCGAAGAAGAGAGGGCATATTTGTTGCACATGTCGGTCCGTAACCTTTTCGTTTCAGATCAATAACTCAAGAACTCCGTGACCTATCATCCTCAAACATGGTCCACACATTCATCTTGTGTAGCAGAGGAACCCTATCGATTTTTGCGTCACGGGATCAAAGGTCAAGGTCACAGGGAGGCATAATGTTTTACAAACATCTCTTGTTATTGAAGTTTTACTGTAAGTAGCTAACCATCTTTGTCAGCAACACTGGATAATACAGACACGACTACACCTCATATCGTCATCATCACTATCACCCTCGTAGTTCATTAGTGTGTCTTGTGTAAAAGTATTCAGAAATAATGTGTACCTACATGTCGATTGTCGTGAAAGTTAGCTTACATGTTGTGTAAGCATGCAGAAATATCGTGAAAAGTTCTTTTCTTGTATCCTAAAAGTCAGTCAATGAAAATTTAGAAATCCCATATCGTGCGTTATTAAATTACTGAGTATAAATATCAAGAAATATAAGGTACTCAAAAATTCAATTATGAAAGTATAATTATTATTACAGTTCTTTTTGTTTCAATGTATCAGTACTATTGTCACGATCTCAAATTAACATCATTATTCATTATTAGGGGTATTAAACGCGAACCATTATCTAATTATTGATGGTGTATGATTGATCTAATGTATGTACGCATCGGTATGTTCAATTACATGTAGGTGGTGTATTATTTCACAAAACACATACTCCAGTTACTACGCAATATTCTGTAATTTTGTAAGATTGCTATCAATACTAGTAATAATTCAATCTATGGAGTTCAGTTTACAAGCAACACCAAATTGCTTCAATCTTCACGAATTGTAGAGCATAACCAGCAACAAATTACTAATTTGAAGTTAACTTCAACCATCATACGAACAAACGGATAATTATTGAAAATCAAGAAAGCAGATCTAAAGCTTGGCTTGGTTAACCAAATATTTAAATTGTTAACTTATAAACAAGCTTGTCATGAACCAGAATTCAATGTGAAAATGAAATGCGTTCGCTGTAAATGATGCACGAGTATTTGTAAATACATGTAGTAAAAATTATTTCCTAATGAGCGCCTAGTTAGCCAAAATATGGAAATAATATAATAGTATTAATGGTTTAATAAAACGTTAAACCCAGACGTAAAGTCTTGCAACATGATTTCAGCATGAGTGTTGCCTTGCGGATGAAACGCAGTTGAGATTCGCCGCAAACGAATAAAAAAATACCCCTTCGTTGATAACTCTGGTTACAAAACAATCTCAGAAGTAATATAAGTGTTGATTATGACATGTAACATAAGAAACAGAATAACTTCACCTTATTATATATAACTATAACGAACTTGACGGTAATTCACAGGGCTGTACCTTTTCTCAATTGCAATGACACATAAATAAGCGTACGGAGAGTTATAACAGGTAAATGTAAAATGTACCTTACTTTAATAAAAAGTATTATAACATGTTTGTAATTACGTTTGGTTGACTCATTTCTAGAACAATATTCAAATATAAGAACTATCAATAAGCACAGTACTGAAGAAGGATGATTTTAGTGAAAAGGCCATACCAAATTGACTCTATGTCAGGCGTTAGAGTGCAGGAAAAAACATGACCTGTAGATAAAAATCATAGATATCTTTATCATCTATTATATTTCTCATGACAGAAACGAGGAAGTTGAACAAGACATAAAATAAAATATACCAGTGAACAAAACAACAAAGTATACAATGTAAATGTCTAGATTTTTCGTAAAAAACTTCAAAGGTTATGAAATGACTTTTTGCTAAATGATACCTGTAAGACTCATGAAAACTCTATCCAAGCTTTAGCAAAAAATGTATTACAATAAAACCTCACCTAAAGACCACCTCAATAATAAGAACACAATTTTCAAGTCCATTTTGTCAGTTTTGCTCTCTATTCAACATCAATATTAAGACCACCTCAATAAGAAGACCCGTTGGCAATGGTCCTAAATGTGGCGCCATTGACTGATTTTTCGTGTTCCTCAAAAACATGAGTTTATATCAATATTACTACAGCAGGCGTTAAGTGCTGTGTGGCGAATGTAACAATTCGCCCCGTACTTCATCCAAAGTGTAGTTAACATTATCTCACTGTATAACTTTAATTTACACGAAACGATGTTAGGTCGATGTGGTGTAGTAGTTAGCATAACGGACCGGCAATACGGAGACCCGGGTTCGCCATTGACCGATTTTTCGTGTTCCTCAAAAACACGATTTTATATTATTATTAGGTTTTACTGTATATATGCAAATATACTGTTTAAAAGGTGGAAAGTACTTCAAACTGGTGTACTGTATTGGATTCTAATAGAAAGAATACAAATGTGAAAAAATCTTAAATAAAACACTACTTTCCATCATAACTGCCACTGTAAACAAATACATATAGGTCAACATAATATTGTATTTCAGAGAGATTTGGTTTAGATGCTTAACACAATCTACAGGAAAATGGTGTTATTTTCCATTGAAATAATTAACATTACAATATCCATCATGACTGAGATCATATGTAACAGTTAAAGAGATCACACAAATTAGTTCAACTCAATAACAAAAAGACCAAACTCCAAAAACTTCAATGTTTCATAACTTGAGACCGTAAATTTAAGAGGTGCATTTCATGACCTGTACCAATTATAAACAACCTTAAGTCTTGTAAGTTCACGTTTTTATTTTGTATTACTATTTTGCTCACTTGGTTCTTTCGGGTTAGTTTTTGTTTCGACCAGACAATCGAAAACCTACCCGCCCGATGAAGCTAAACATGGATTCAATATGGTATGGCCTAATGATGCAACGATCGTAGAAGTAGTCACGAACATGATGATGGTGTTAACAGCGGTGATGATAATAATGATTGGAGGAATAATGACTGAAGGCTACAGCGCTTGTCTCCTGATTAGATGGTCGCGAGTTCGAGGCACAAGTTGAGTAGGATTCTCTCACGATCTTCACGGTACCTGAATTAGGCGTGAGTACGTGCTAGAAACCTATGAACTTAGGAAGCAATCATGGAGTAAGTGGTACAAACATAAATGAGCACCGCTGTGCGAATTCCCACCTCTTCTTTAAGTGACGTCATGTCCAGAAAACGTCACATGGGACGTCACCATGTACTGACAGTAAGCAATATTTGCCCCCTATGTCAATATGGAAACGAAGTGACCATGTGGAGTAAATATTGTTTCCTGCTTGCAAAAAGTGACATCACATGTTACGTTATCCTGAAATGAAGTCACTTACAGAAGAGGTTGTAAATCCCATAGCAGCGCTCAAATAACGATGGTGGTGGTAAAGATTATGAAGCCTATAAGAAATAATGGTAACACATCAACAGCATGGACAACTTTCATCCCCCAAGTATCAGTAGTAATGGGTTCGAAAATAAAAAATAACTAAACAAATGTTGTCCTCTATCTCTTAACCGTTGAGATCAAACAGTAGGTATACTCTCATACTATCAATCATAACCCCTTGCGCAGTTGTATTACTAGTGGAATTTCGAATAACTAAAAACATGAGATGACATGGTCGAAATAATAAAATAAATTCATTTGGCTCCATTTGAAACAAACGTTTCACTAATTTATATATAACTCAGTGTCACTTTAATCTCAAAGACTTTCGCGGAAAAATCAACGGTTGAGTTCAAATTTCAGTGAAACATTCTTAAACGCGCATCATAAGGCAATAGATGGCATCCAGAAATCCCAGAAATGTTTTATTCCACAAAGATTGGGTTTTAGATCCACTCAAGTTAAGGCATATATGTTTTCATTGCGATTCGAACAAGAATTTGACGGTATATTGTTTTTGTACGACTTGATAAGAGGGAAGTCGTTATATCATAGCGAACTGGAGAAGACATATGCATGTGAAACCTTGAGCTTATAAACTGTGATAAACGGACACCTTGCGAATCCTAGAGTTATTGTATAAATTTAGAACAATAAAATATCACAATTATACTTACTCGTCTATGGAGTATGTACACGTATTCCTCCGTATAATTCACAAACAAACAATGTGCATCAGTGAACAAACTCTTGTATTGATGTAACTGCAATCGGAATCCCGGATATTAATCTTATCCAGGAGGAAAATGTAAACAAATTTGAGTTTATTTGATGTTTTAGGAAGGAAATTTATTGTAATCTGGACAATTAGTTTTATTGATAGTGTGTCTGTTTCGTTCTTGTTATAACATAGGTGCAACATGAACTGAACCAATCCTCTCTAGACCTGAACAGTGTGAAACTGTCTTAATATTGCCTCGGTCTGCAGTCGAATGCGATTTTATGCATTAGGATTACCTAAATACGTTCGCCTGTTATGTAACTGGACGCAGCCGATATCCGCTTGCACTCTGGAACTTCTTAATATTGCCACGAATTGAACAAAATCAAATCAAATTGACATATTGCCTTAGTTCATTTTTTGGAATATTTCAAATGTGTTGCAAACTAACTCGTCCAGGATCCAGCATTCACCGATACCGCCGCGTATACGGCAACCACTGAAAATACGGTTTATTTCACACTCCATTATCGACACTTGTGGAATTCTTGAGAGAAAGAAAGCGACGGTTGTGGTAAGAAACCATACTTATTTTAGTTTCCAATGGTGAATTTATTTTGAACTGTAAACACTTAGTTAACTTACCAGACAGGTTCGTGAATTAATGGTTAGTGAAATATAAAAATAATTATGAAAGCCTAGTTTTGCCTACAGTCCGCACGTATGCTCGGAACAGTAATTGTGGAGTATGTCTGTACATATATGTGTTTGTCCATGAAGTACAATTAACAAAACTTGTGTGCACTTTTTAATGGCGAATAACATACTTATTGATTAACATTTCTACACGACATTTTGTATATTGGCTACTTGTTATGTGTTGATTATGATACTCTGGTCGAATTTATCAATTTAAATAACACGTTGCATTGAGTCAGGGTGTGCATACACGCTATAAGACCCTTTCCAGTAAATTAGATTATCTTTAAGATGGAGCTGCAGTTTTGTTTTTAACGCATTATCATATTTATTGATTTCATTTGTTCAATCTGTGGATTTGTCTTTTTTCTGTTGACATAAAATAACAAAATAATTAAGCCAGGTATCTATGCTATATTTGTTGAAAATTACAGCTAGATCAGACTAATATTGACCAAGATACGGTTATATTTATACCTGTACACTTATAAGTTTTGTTAAGCGTATACATATAGAGTTCTGACCGCTCTTTATCTCCATAAGTTCTGGCCAGATTTAAGTGACGTTGCACAGGAGACATTGGTATCAAGCCTAGTTGTGCATATTCTCGGTACATAGTGCTTGGATCTACAATTGCGGCCCATTAATGTTGTTTTATTTACATACAGTATTGATATAGTGCTGTTATATTAACCACGAGCGTATGAATATATTACCTGGACCATTACATTTCAAAATAGGTGTAACAAAATGTTCGTGTTTGTCCGTAAGGTTGACGGAGAAAAGTCCGCGGTTGTGTTTTGAGAAAAAGTAAACCATACAGTCGTTATGGGCTTACGCACGAGAACATTACTTACCTTAATTGACATGGATCGGTCCTGAAAGTTCATATACCTGTTCGCGGTCAATCTAGCAGCACTATATTAATTAACAGTTTTCCATTATACCTGGCTGGATTTCAGTGGAAATTCACAGGGGTGATTCGTATAAATCTTAGTTGTGTCGCTTAATTCAGCTCGGTCAATAGACTCGGGTATTTTCTCCCAGTTCCAGTTAAGAATTTCACGTGGTATTTTTTCAATGACTGGTTTAATTATGCTATAGTGTACGTAATACGTGCGGCTGTGTGTGTTATCGTTGTCAAAATCATTTCTACAATACAACATTTGATCAAAGGATACCATTCAAGTTGTATAAAGACTCGTCACTCTATGATCATGATGACTAAAAGTAGATAGAGATGTGTGTCTGTGATTAACCAATTTCTACTTTCACTTTGTGTTCGTCTATACTGTAATGTATATACATGTATATAACAGTATAGACGAATACAAAGTCAAAGTGAAAGTAGAAATTGTTACAGACGCCTTTGTTATTAATTACAGCTTTATTACAACAGTTTTCAAGGCACGACCATTATAACCATGTCTAAGTGAAACATTCAATATAAGCTATGCTGAAATAACTGTTAACTTCGCTGAAAACAATGCTATGGTTTGTATTTTTCAGTTTTATTGTTGTATTTATTTCTATTCTTCTTAAAACCACTTCAGAGGCATTTGTCAGTTTCTAGTGTCAGCTCTTGTTGTGTTTCTATGAGCTTTAAAGATATATCTGGCTCATCTAAACCTAACTGTTTTAATGTGCTTCATCCAGTATTGTTGTTACAAAGTCTAGTCATTAATAAGAACCATTGTCATGTTTAACCGTTTAAATCAATCTTGTTTAATCATATTACTAACAGACAAAACTAGTAAAAAACACCCGCTTGTTAAAAAACTGGAAGGTTTTTTTAATTTTATGATAATACAAACGTCTTTTTTGACAAATACAGAGAAAAAATTATCAATTATTTAGGTAAAAAAATTAACAACAAATGAGCATAATATATCTTCAATTCACTATTGTCACCAGTCAGTATTATTTCCTTGTATTTTTACCAAAGCTTTGTAATAGTGATAATTATAATCATTGTGTTTTAAATTGGTAAAATAAATTGTGAGGTTGTAAACCATATGAAAGTTCCTTTGAAACATATTGACCAATGGGCGTAATGAACACAGTAACTGTAATCTGAACTTATTTTGAATCCACAATACCTGATAAATGGACCCATAATGAAGATAATTAATGTATATTTCTTTTCTGATGATACTAACGTCAATTGTTCAAAGCTCGAGTAATTAGAAAAGGTGAATAGGACAATGAATTATTGTGTGGGAAAATGTCTTAGATCTAATTTGATCTAGAAATAAACTCATTCTGTAGTACAGTTATATGATTCTCCATTTTGAATCCAGCGATATTTGTCAATAACAAAAGCAATGAACAGTTGGGTTCGTGAACTCTGTGAAGATGAAAGGGCTTAAAATGCTGGATTTATCCACATAATTATGCTGTGTAAATGATTAAATTGAAAGAACTCAGAACTAGAAATGTGATAGTGGGTTCATAATTTACATACAGCATGCCAGCATGCCTGTACTATTTCACATACGGTTTCTAAAGAGCTTTTGAAAGTCATATTCGGTTGAATCTGATTGCAGTGAGCTATAATATACTTAACGCCATTAAAAACGCAACCAAAACG
This sequence comes from Mactromeris polynyma, assembly GCA_032209605.1. Lineage (NCBI taxonomy): Eukaryota > Metazoa > Mollusca > Bivalvia > Venerida > Mactridae > Mactromeris > Mactromeris polynyma. The sequence continues at coordinate 7,543,101 of JASFXZ010000007.1, forward strand.
AGTGCTTATTGATAAAGTGACATTACAAAGGCAAACATATTCTTTATTTCTCAAGCATAATTTCATAAAATTAATCAATAATGAAATAAAAAAATAATTGGTCTAGAGTTTATAAAGTTTGAACAAGAATTGACACATAGATAACTGTAACATGCTTTTGACAGTTGGTACTACAAAATGACGCCTATTTCAAATAGTTGCGTTTTTAATGGCGTCAAATCTATTTATGGTTTAAATTAATTGATCATGTCACGTGACTACGGTTTGGTATCAGGTCACGTGTCTACGGCTTAGTATCATGCCACGTAGGTACGGCTAGGTGACAAGACCTGCCTACGGCGTGGTATCATGTCGAGTGTCAGCATTATATCTGCTACATATTGACACGGTGTCCAATGGACGCTAATAGCATTGAAGTATCGTATGCCTCAAACCGATATGTACTATACATCTCAATCTAACAGATACATTCACACCAGCAACGTGGCGTCAATACGGAGTTCCTCATGTGACATTCGACACTTTTTTGGCAATGTATTTTTTATTACATTTTTACGAAATAAAATTTAAAACACATACATTGCAAAAGTGTCTAATGTCACTTTAGGGGCTCCGTGCGTCAAACCCACATTCTGTGAGGTGTCTTTGAACCCGTATGTTATGTACCAATATACCACTTGACCATGCGCATGTATAGTTAATGATAAACTGAACACTTCCCTAATTGGTCACCATACATTTCTGTGGTATTTATCAATTGTGATAAACATAGTATGAGTGTATGACTCGCAAAATACTTTGTACAAGCATGAGTGAATTTTGGACTTTAAAAGATTGAGGTATGTAGGTATGAATGAAATTAAACAGATATACATAATTATAGTTTACACAATATATTGTGAAAAATATGGCAATATGAGAAGTGGCAAATAACAAAAGTATTTAATTGTATATTAGCTTCCCAAAATATGTTCGCCAATTTTCACCCATCATTAATGTTTGTGTCTGATTGGCCACTGTGATTGTTTGTATATGTGTTCTTTCCGTGCTGTATGAGTGGCTATACGCTTTACAAGTGCTATTTACGGTTGGACTTCCACATCGCATTGAATAACTAATAAATGAAGATCATATAGACCATGTTCAACAAAATATAATATCGCACCTACTACGTAATAAATGTAAATGTTTAGACATGAAAATGGAGTGTAGTTATGCTATTGTCGGCTCTATTGTATTGACGTAACCTATGCTCCTCCGTTTTGATTTTACCTGTTGTTAAGTCATGTTTTGTAACCTATGCTCCTCCGTTTTGATTTTACCTGTTGTTAAGTCATGTTCTGTAACCTATGCTCCTCCGTTTTGATTTTACCTGTTGTTAAGTCATGTTCTGTAACCTATGCTCCTCCGTTTTGATTTTACCTGTTAAGTCATGTTCTGTAACCTATGCTCCTCCGTTTTGTCTTGAACTGTTGTGTAGTTATATTCTGTAACCTATGCTCCTCCGTTTTGTCTTGAACTGTTGTGTAGTTATATTCTGTAACCTATGCTCCTCCGTTGTTTTGAACTGTTGTGTAGTCATGTTCTGTAACCATTGCTCCTCCGTTGTTTTGAACTGTTGTGTAGTTATATTCTGTAACCTATGCTCCTCCGTTTTGTTTTGAACTGTTGTGTAGTTATATTCTGTAACCTATGCTCCTCCGTTGATTTGAACTGTTGTGTAGTCATGTTCTGTAACCTATGCTCCTCCGTTGTTTTGAACTGTTGTGTAGTCATGTTTTGTAACCATTGCTCCTCCGTTGATTTGAACTGTTATGTAGTCATGTTCTGTAACCATTGCTCCTCCGTTGTTTTGAACTGTTGTGTAGTCATGTTCTGTAACCTATGCTTATCCGTTGTTTTGAACTGTTGTGTAGTCATGTTCTGTAACCTATGCTCCTCCGTTGTTTTGAACTGTTGTGTAGTCATGTTCTGTAACCTATGCTCCTCCGTTGTTTTGAACTGTTGTGTAGTCATGTTCTGTAACCATTGCTCCTCCGTTGTTTTGAACTGTTGTGTAGTCATGTTCTGTAACCATTGCTCCTCCGTTGTTTTGAACTGTTGTGTAGTCATGTTCTGTAACCTATGCTCCTCCGTTGTTTTGAACTGTTGTGTAGTCATGTTCTGTAACCTATGCTCCTCCGTTGTTTTGAACTGTTGTGTAGTCATGTTCTGTAACCATTGCTCCTCCGTTGTTTTGAACTGTTGTGTAGTCATGTTCTGTAACCATTGCTCCTCCGTTGTTTTGAACTGTTGTGTAGTCATGTTCTGTAACCATTGCTCCTCCGTTGTTTTGAACTGTTGTGTAGTCATGTTCTGTAACCATTGCTCCTCCGTTTTGTCTTGAACTGTTGTGTAGTCATGTTCTGTAACCTATGCTCCTCCGTTTTGTCTTGAACTGTTGTGTAGTCATGTTCTGTAACCTATGCTCCTCCGTTGTTTTGAACTGTTGTGTAGTCATGTTCTGTAACCTATGCTCCTCCGTTGTTTTGAACTGTTGTGTAGTCATGTTCTGTAACCTATGCTCCTCCGTTGTTTTGAACTGTTGTGTAGTCATGTTCTGTAACCTATGCTCCTCCGTTGTTTTGAACTGTTGTGTAGTCATGTTCTGTAACCATTGCTCCTCATTGTGTCGATTTGTTTGCTTCCTCTCTATCTATTGTATTGTGTGGCCTATCAATCTACATTGGATGACCTTGTTTTGTGTGGATGCGACCTTCTTGTGCACCTTCAAATTGTACCGGTAAACCAAGTCGTATAGTTACGTCATTTGATCACATGACAGCACTTTTCATATTATATCATACTATAGCTCTGTGCGGGGAGGCAGTGTTAGTTGAATGTGACATTCCCCGCACTATTCTTTCTTACATCAACTAGATGATTAACCAATCAAGTTAAGGTAATCATTTTTTAAACAACTTTTTCCTGAGTAGTCACTGCATCAAGGAATAAACCATAACAAGTCTTTCCTATCAGTACTGGTCAACATGCCCACTTGCTCACAAAGCCGTCAATCACTCACGTGACTGACCCGAGCGTGTATGGTCTTCAACATTTACAGATAGACAATATTAAGCACTATTCACAATATGCCACAGTGCCAGGTATTTAATGTAAACAAATATTGGCCATGGTGGTCAGATTTAGCCCTCCAGATCTGCTCCAAAGTTACGATGTTTTGACAGATCCAGTTACAGTTATTGGTTTACTGAATTCACGAAGGTTCTCAAATTTAAGATTTGCTCAAATCATAGACCTTACTTAAAGACCATCTCAAAATCAAAACCACATGATTGTCAACAAAAACCGTATTTCCATGGTCAAATATTCAATGTTTCTTCATAGCACAATTCAGTCCAAACACCTCAGTAATCTCTTAAGAACCAATGGCGATCTCATTGTTGTGGTTTGATTATAGCGATTCTTGAATAATGAAAATCATGAAGTAAACAGTCTCACAATAATGATAATTGAGGCTCATCTGATTGGCTATATCTGCAATATCTATGAATTGTTGAAAATTTGAGATTAAGATGTTTTCAATTAAGATATTTTATCAGTGTCTGCAGTGAAATGATTATATAATATACACTTGTTGTTGAGGTTTTGGAACGTTTTCATAGTTGTCATGGCAACACAGACCTGTATTGATGTGATCGTACAGTAATCTTCCTGAAAACTGGTCTCTATCAGGTCTTGATTAAAAGTTCAGTTTTCTGAGAGTTCCAATTTTCAGAGAGCTTATCATATGACTATGTCTATATATTTTAATTTTACAACAAAAAAACGTATGTGTTTGTACTGGCAACTTTGGTAGGCAGTCACTAAGCAATCGAAGACATAATGAAGATTTTGTGTTGTTTTCTAAGAAAACTATAGGTTCAGGAAGGTACCAGTAACGTTGCCGTCAGCAAATCTGGTTATAAACCGTATCTGTTTTTCCTGTGATGGCGAATAAACTTCATTTCAGCGATGTCATTTCAAGCATGTGTACTGTTTAGTTATAACATATTTATTTTACATTGATTATAAGTTATAACAACTAATATTAATAACTCCCTATGACTGCTTCTTGGGTTAATAAGGCGTAAAAAATATGTTTGTTTCAGGTTTCCCAGCCTACCCTATTATTTTGCCCCGACCCTAGAACATTTTTTCGCGTGTTAACATTTTTTTCTTCTTGGTAAAATTTCTTCTTTTTGGTAAAATGTCTGTGTGATTTTTTCTTAAGGTTCTTATTTCTGCGCAGTTATTAGACGCTTTACGAGTATTCCAGCTATAGAGCATTATATTCACCTCGATTGAACATTATCCATGTTAAAAGGGAAAGGGGATTTGTCTTTTAACACATATAAATTTACATCTGTGTTTAATTTGCTTCATTTGAAAATAAAATAATCCTAAAAAAAACCTACCTACCCTATTTTTTGGGGCATGAAACCTGAAACAAACATAATTGTTTTTAGGCCTAACCAGTACTTTTCTGCTAATTCAAAGATTGTAAAGTAAGCTGCAACCTCATCAAAGGCTAGATTCAAACCCGCAACTTTTGCATTGAGAGTGAGGTGCTGTACACAACTATATGCTGGAAGCAGAATAATCACAACAGCTCATCACCAGTTAACTTGAAACACAAATAAACACACATTTGACAATAATAGAAAGTACACAATGATGACAAATGTCTAATAAATTGACAATCCTTTATTACTTTACAACAATGAACATACAATAATATGTAACCAATGACAACGATCGAGTATACCTACTATATGCTTACATACCTTGCATTATTTCCTATGGAAATCTTTCACTTTTATGGATTAATACAAACCAAAATAAATGCTTTCGTACTAAATGTCAATATTAGCCAGCTAAATATATTTAGTTGAAAAAAATAACCAGGTATTAGAATACCAAATACTGCTAGGGGTCCAGGGGGCTGTTGAAGCTCTTGGCTTTTAAGCATCTACGATGGCGTAGTGTCTCAAACACAGACCTTGTGAGCGTCAAATCTGCGGATTTCCATGAATCCGCGGAAAATTCTCATGCCTGCATAACTTATAAATACGGCAGATAGCCTTGCCATGCTATCATCCGTTCAAACGGTTAAAGCAGCATTATATATTTATTGTAATTAACGCAGGTAAAAACACTGCACATATAATAGATGAAGGTTCTCTGTGACATGGAACAATGTAAATGATAGGTCATTATGGTTATATCAAATATATATATATCTGGACCTAAAAACACTACAAACAGTTTTTCATTTAAATTAATAATTTATTGTCATTGATTCTATCATACTAATATCACTGTTAAAAACAGCAACATTGATATTTATTATTGCACTGTTGAATTCATTTGCTAATTTCAAGTGAAATGATACCAATAGATCTTAAACTTATGTTGTGAATGTGTGTTTCATCTTTGTTTCGTCTTTATATACCTTAGATGTATTGACTGCAAAAATACTGATCGAAAAATAGAACATGCTTCTACGAATCTGACATTTTTTTTATTAAAACAAAAAACTTGGAACAATTTTATATGAAGCTGTCTCAAAGTTGGATTGCCCAACAAAAGGAAAAGGTGTAAGCTAAAAAATTCAATGCCTAAGAATGGTACCATAAAATATAAACTAAAAACATGGCTAAAATAAACTATCCAATTTAAGAGAAAAAAGATTCAGCGTTTTAAAAAGTATGCCTGAAAAATAATAAAACAAAAGAGTATGAATTAAAATGAGCATCTATGTAAATTTACAATATACTGGTTTCCATATTTACCTTAGATTTTTTCACGGAGTAATTTTTGAACATCTACTTTTATAGAAGTGAAGCAGTTCCCCTTTTCCTTAAATATATTCTGAGCAAAATATAAGAGGCCTGTACAACATTTCATCTCTTTTAGATTAAGTGACTTCGACTTGAACCTCTGTATTGAGGGTTTCTTCTTCTTTTCTGATGGCTATTTTCTCTTTTTCAATCGTTTCATGACTCTTTTTGCGACTTGATGACTCTTTGTGTTCATTTCTTTTCTTTTCACTACTCGATACTCTTCTGCTACTGATTTCTTTGCTGCCATCTGTTATATCTTTCTCGTCAATTTTTTCCTCTGTTTCCTTCTCATCGTTAATGGCTTCCGAATTATCGTCCACTTCATCAAACTTGTCGTGTTTCCAAACGTCCATTATTTCACCACCAAACTTTTTAGCTGGTCCTATGAAGAATATAGCATACATATAACACATGCAATCATTCATATACAGGTGAACCCAACTGCACAAAATAAAACATACATTGCATAACATTACAGCAATTTCTCTGTCTTGATTAGTGCTAGAAGGTCGCAAAATAACAACTGGCTATTCTGGCTACTACAATTTGCTTCAAAAATAGCCCAATTATACAATCAATTGCTTAAAATTGCATACTTCGTCATAAAATCTGACAGCTTTCCATACCCTAATAAATTTCAATTAAACATCACAAGAAACTGTCGATAAAACCACTTCTCACAATTATATGAAATTCTTGGAACAATTGTGGAAAGCATTATTTTAATTCCTTACAGCTCTTAGTTCATATTTCTTGTAACATAGACAGTCTCATAAATGATATCCGTATAATCCTTAATGTCACAAAGCTTAATAGATTATGATTGTAAGACGGGGAGGTAACCTTGTACAAGGCAAGGGAGGTAACCTTGTACAAGACAAGTGAGGTAACCTGGTACAAGGCAAGGGAGGTAACCTTGAACAATGCATGTAGTTAAGCTTGTACCAGACAAGGGAGATAACCTTGTACACGACAAGGGAGGAAACCTTGTACAATGCAAGGGAGGTAACATTGTACAATGCAAGGGAGGTAACCTTGTACAAGACAAGGGAGGAAATCTAACATATAATGTACACATTACGTATCTTTAGGGGTGATATGATACGCCTGAATTGTACCACGATATATTGCAATACTTAAGCATACCACCATACTCGAGAACACTTCGATTAAAATCATAACTCTTAAAATGTGTCACAAATTTAAACATGCATAAGCTAAAAAAATACAGTCTTCTATCAGTATTCAGTTTTTGACCAGTAATTAAGTATGAGGTTGTCATGACAACTAGTAATAAGCTTTTAAAGCTAACAATAAACAGTTACCATGCTCATTTTGGTTTTTTAACTTATTTGAGGTTTTCATGAGTAGATAATTTAATATCTTTTCAGTTTGTAGTCAGTAACTATCTGGCAGACAGCAGAAAATAATGTATCATAAAAAGCTGTAGTGCTATTTCATTTCATGGTACATGTACAATGTAGCTTGGCTGCATATTGCAATATACTGATATATCGGTATATCATGACACTTGTTGATAAGGGGAAACAGCCTATATTCGAAAGTAAAATTAACAAATAAAATCACTGCTTTGACAGTTCTCTAAAATAAGTCCTGGCATGTGTCACATGATAAGATGAATGAGAGGTTGTTTATGTTTCATTTACAAGACAGCAATGTGACCCCTGATCCCCTCCTCCCAGCTTGATAGCTCAAACACTATAAAAAAATTGAACATGCCCCTATCAGCCATGTTTATGATGATTTCCAATAGTTTGAATAACCTTGGTAGTGGTCTAAGGAACATTAGTGCAAAATTATTTTCTATAATTATCAGACAATTGATTTCTGACAAGATTTTGGAAGTTTTCAGACTTTGAACATATAGAAAAGAAACCTTTTCCCTTAACTGCAATGTTTTTTGACAAAACATTGTACTTTGAACAAACTTGGTAGAGTTGGTCACCTATATAACATTTCTGTGAAATTATATCCGCAATGGACTGGTTATCTCTGACAAGAAGACTTTTGTGGTTTTCCGTTATCCATCAATTTGACCTTCTGGCCGTGTTTTTATACCAATCAAGGTTTGTACAAGTCAATGCCTCTTACCCTAACAGATTGGCCCTTAATTAGCTTTAGGAGGTATTATGGACAAAAGTATGTGCTAAAGTGTAATACAATACAATCAGATATTGTTTGAAAGTTAATCTTATACCACTGAGTGCTAGGTGTGATCATTTCCTTGCACAATGGTATACTAACAGTTAATTACCCGGACATCTCACGTATCAGATGAAACCTTACACTTACACCTGAGAACACCGAGGTTTGTAAGCCAATGATTTGAAGCCAATTTTCAGAACACTTAGGTTTGTAAAGTTTGCTTGTACTATAAGATGAGTTGAAGCCAATTTTCAGATCACCAATGTTTGTAAAGTTTGCTTGTACTATAAGATGAGTTGAAGCCAATTTTCAGAACACCGAGGTTTGTAAAGTTTGCTTGGACTATAAGATGATTTGAAGCCAATTTTCAGGACACCAATGTTTGTCAAGTTTGCTTGGACTATAAGATGAGTTGAAGCCAATTTTCAGATCACCAATGTTTGTAAAGTTTGCTTGTACTATACGATGAGTTGAAAACAATTTTTAAGGCAAATATAGAAGTTCAATCACTATGTTTTTGTGACTGTCCAATTTTCACTAAATTTCTACGTTTCATTTGAACTTGAATTCGAAATTCTCCTGAACATCAAATTCAAAAAGGCATAAAAACACCAGCTATATCCAAAAATATGAATATGTGTACATTTTTTGGCTGCAATATTTAAAGACTGCGAAATAATTGAAATTCGGCAGAATTCCCTAATGAAGTACAATTGGTTTTCATGAATGTTTTGTCATCCAACTATAAGTCAACGTATTCCCGCGAGGTTTTTATTTGATCTATTTGTTTCAAAAATTGTCTTTGAGCCGATGAGAAGCTGATTAGTTTTATGCAATTTAACATGATTTTTTCACGAACATTCTTTCAGTTATACACGGCAACCAGTTAACATAAGAATTTTTTCTGGATTTTTTTATCAACCAGAACTAACTTGCCCGTACTGCAAGCAGCTTACAACTAGTCTACATAAATCAGAGGTGGAGGACAAGTGACCAAAGCCAAATGTCACAGGACATAACCTGCCCAGCTGGGGAATCGAATCCGGACCTGCCAGGTGGCAGCCCTGTGTTCTACCAACAGAGCTAACCAGGTGGGATTTCAGAAGCTGGGGTAAAGTTTTGAGTTGTTACACTATTACATGAAATAAATGAACTATAGAGTCTAGAAGATAAAAGCAAACTATATTTACCAAATCTACCTCTGCCAGCACGTCCCCTGAATCCGCCACGTCCCCTAGGCCCACTTTGTGGATAACGTCCGGTCTTTAGAAACATTTGTTTTCTTTCCCAGAACGTCATGTCTTCCCTTGATCGATTATCATGCTGTGAAGGTAATTATACAGAATTACACTGATATGGAGCAACCTCTCTAGAGCAACACATTGGTAAAGAGAAGCGCAAGTGAAGCCGCTATAGTTTATCATGCAGTATTCAAAGGCCAAGACTAAACAGCATTAGATTAAGTCTTAGTCTAGAATATCCAACTGCATATTTAATTTCTTATGATGTCAATTATCGGTAAGTCTGTTCTAGGTTAAAAATTGCTCTAGGACACTCAGAAAAATGTATAATCTTGCCTTAGTGGTTAACATAATATTTGATTGGTTTACACAACACTGACATGCAAATAGCTAAACCATGCTAGTACGACTGTGCCGGAAAAAACAGCCATTTCAAGTAAACAAAGAGGCAAAGCAATATCAGATTATCATTTCAACACATGACGCGTATGAAACGCTATACAAAATCTGAAATGCAGACAGCAACCAATGATAGTATTGTTAAGCACAATAACTCTTATTTCAATACAGGTTACCATGGAAACTGCAACATAATGAGAACTTAGTGAATATCAGTGTTCATGTGACAATAGTAATGAGAAATAAGACTGCCCAGGTATTGCAACAGTTCAAAGTTCATCATAAACAAGAAATAATCACCTAACATTTACAGAAATGTCTACCACTTAGTATGAAGGCCTTTAAACTGACAAATGAGAAAAGACATTACAATATTAAGGTATAAAGATTGTAGAAAGAATTGCTGCCACTGAAGGATATGCATACCAGCACATATTCGGTCCACACTACAGAATTTAAAACCTTTATACATGTAACAAGACAAACCAACTAATTAAAGACACCTGTGTTAATATCACCAAATGGATAAAAGATTATTCACTAAAATAAAGCACTTGCCCATTCTTGGTAGCACTCAGTAATTTCTACTAGCCAGGAATCAAAGTTACATAATTCACCAGCCCTGGGCTTCGGGCAAGTGGTTTACCGCGAAGACTGCACACATGGCTAAAACGTACAATAGCTCTGTGGAACACTGCAGATAATAGTGCTACACATGAAAAAATCAAATGTAAGTGTTTCATACCTCATAGTAACTTTGTCCTTTTGGTGTTACAGTGGGGTTCAGTTTCCATTCAGGCTCCGGCTTCAATTTGTCTGAAATGTAAAAACAAACATTGAAGCTCTCTTGAAGATAAAGATAGAAGACTTAAACGATCATTTCAAGAATGTATAAAGCTGATTTTAATGTGTAAAGAATGTGTTAGAGAAATAAATCTAAAGTTTAGATTCCAAATGAAATTAATGTCAGGACTCAGGAGAAGTTTTGCAATATATCAGTCTTAAGAAAAAACCTTTGGCATTATACAGTTTACAAGACAGTGACTTGCTAGGTCTATCATACCAGAAGCAACATACAGTCAAGTCAGAGTTGTGTACCTTGTGCAGGTTGTATCTGTCGGACACTTAGAACAGTGACCTTATTCTCAAGACATTTTAAGACTGAAAACTCAAGACTTAGATTCTGAAATGTTATATGTTCTTTTTGCTCTTATGCAACTATTACATTACAGATTTGAATAAAAAAAATAGCAAACATGTAGAGTGGGTATCAACAATTATTCAGGCAAAATTTCATTTGTTTAGATTAAATGAAAATGATAGTCTTGCAAGTATATTGTTTGAAAATTTTTAAGTCTATGTCGGAGTTTTAGTCTTAAAATGTTTGTGAATATGGCCCTTGTTGTATATCAGTTACTGAGAAATAACTGCACTTCTATCCGTGAAGAAATGTTATGTTTTTATCAAATGTATTCATGTACAGATTAGCTTTATGGAAACTGAAACATGTGAACAAGTGCCGTTAGTATGAAGATAAACTAATGACTGGAACCAGTCTAAGTGTAACAAAGCTGGTTCCCCGGCTCAACAAATCATCACTTGTCTTTAACCTGCCATAATACTCACCTAATAAATCTTATATAAACACTGTCATACGTCTCCTTGACAACCAATTCTACATCACATAATCATGTACATAACACTACTAATAAATTATGTAATTTGCCAATTAAAATGAAATTTTGATGAATCAAAATATCATAATAATGTTCGACCAAGGGTAAGAAGGATAAATAAATATGCCAACAACAGTGAACCCCTTACATGTTCCCAACAACACCATTTTTGTTCCTTTCAAATAAAATGTGATAAATCTTGTTTCACAGAGAAATCAGCCTGCACAAGGATTTTTTTATCACTGATGCTCTGCTGAAAAAATGTGACCAACAAACTTGCGCTCTTAGAACAGCATGTTTAGTGAACTCAGAACAGGCGTAAGAATGAGCTGAAAATTCAGCAAGGTCCACGGGGCAGCTGAAGCTCCTAGCTTTTAAGAATCTTAGACGGCTTAAATTGTCTCAAAAACGGCTATTGCGAGCATACTATCTTCATGTCAGAATAGTTGCATGTATTTGTCAAGACTACCATTCATGTTTGTTATTGTACATTATCCTAACCAAGTTGTTATATGTTCTAAGAAGTGGTGTGATCACATTGCACATGGTCAGACACATGACCATGTAAATTATGTTGATACAGCATATTTTCCCTAACAAGTTATTTCTTATACTTAAGTGAAAATTTGCAGAGAAGAGTATCGTTTCTAGGTGCGTTTCTATAACGATGAACAGAAAATCTCATTATTAGAAAACATGTTTTCCTCATACACTGTATTAAGCCAAATTTCACACTACCTTGTAACATCATCTCTATATATGTCACTATATCATACCATACAGCTTATACACTGTATTAAGCCAACTTTCACACTACCTTGTAACATCATCTCTACATATGTCACTATATCATACCATACAGCTTATACAATACAAGACTTCAGTGTAATACTACATGTAGCAGTGCTTTGTATTGATTTTCCTCGAGTTTTCCAGTGACTGTTCAGAAAGTGCATCATTTCCATGTGGTCATTATAAAGTAATTGCTACATCATCCCTGTCTCCTATTATTATGCAAATCCCACATTTTTTGTATTTTCTCATAACACAAAAATGGCATCAAATACATGGATACCAATTTTCATTAAAATAGAACATTTTGAAAAATTTCAAAATCCACTTTTTTATGGAATATTGATAATCTAGCCATTTATCTACAACGACTTTAAACATACAAGGACATGGAAATGTAAAAATCACAATATTCGCAATTTAAAACATGATTTTATTCTGTGATTCTTAACATTAACACATGAAAAATTACAAATGACATGAAGATGGATGAATAAAAACAGTTTAAATGAATTACGAGAAGAAAATATATGGAGAATCGTCGCTTCATCGCCGTTTTAAATAAGAAATCAAAACGGTCTTATTTGTTACATTTCAATACCAGACAATGAAAATTGTTTATACATATGAATAATGGAGAACAGAACTGGTAACTTAAAACACAGAGGTTCAATTTTGCCCTTAAATTGACCCTTTGACCCCTGGAATTTGCAAAAGCCACATTTTGATCCTCTGGACTCTAGCTGAAGGGTCAATTTTTCTATAAATGATACATAATTTGCTATAAAATGCTAAAATTTGGTCAAAAATTATCAAAATGACCCTTGCGATTCAGAAGCTAGAAGAACCCCTGGAACGCATAAATTAAACTATTATTAACTGTTAACACAAGGATGGCAAGATGAACATTTTAAACGGTTTGTACACAATAACAATCTTGAATATCTTTTATGTAGGCTTAGATAACATACGAGCACTGCTATGGGATTAACAACCTCTTCTATGACGTCTTTTTAATAATACGCACCATATGATGTCACTATTTGCAAGCAGAAAACAAAACTTACTCCATATGGTCACTTTGTTTTCATAATGCCATATAGGGCATATTTTGCTAACTGTCAGTACACGGTGACATCACTTAAAGAAGAGGTTGGAAAACGTACAGCAGCATTCATTTCATACTTGAACAAAACAAATAACAATGAACTCAAGTCAAAGTCTGATGGTCAACTAATCTGCCAAGTTAGACAGAGACAAACACATCAAAAGATAACTACTACATAGCTTCATTTAAATCCAACAAAACAATTCTCATTCTTTCCAGTTTTTTGTGCACAAAAAAGGCTGCATGAATTATAAGTAACTTTTACAGGAAGTAATTAGCTACAGATAACAATGAGATACTGACAAGTAAATGCCAGCATAATTAGGCTTCATCGCAAAGCTGATTCTAAAACCATTTTTTTAAATAATAAATCATATAAATTATCATATATTATACAAAAAACAACATTAATATTCATTTTTGCAAATGAAATTATATGAAATTAATACCTTCCATAGAAAACAATTATTATTTTCTAGACAGAAACAAATCTAAATCACACCATATTAATATTTACTGAGCATCAGAGAAACCAAACAGAAATTTACTTCTGTACATGAAACTACATGAGTAATACTATTTCAAGGACAAGACTTATTGAAAAAGGACAGAGTCAAATTCTTATTAAAGCATTTATTAAAACAGCCCAGGGTGCAGTAAAGATGTTTGCCGCCAACATTTGAAATTAGGTTCCCAATGTGCAGTGAATACGCAATGGTGGGCCAGGGATACAAAACACAACAGTTTCGTAACATGAGCAACTGTATGCTGTAACTGAATGCAGGAAAAACTACTTAGTCAAAGGGAAGTAACTCAAACTGTTGCTAACCAAAACTTTAAACAAAGGGACATAACTCAAACTGTTGCTTACCAAAACTTTAAACAAAGGGAAGTAACTCAAACTGTTGCTAACCAAAACTTTAAACAAAGGGACATAACTGAAACTGTTGCTAACCAAAATTTTAATCATAGGGAAGTAACCCAATTTGATTTAATCAGATTTATAAATTTTCTCCTATCCTGGATAAGAACAGCTGCAAAGAGAATTCATATTTAATGCTTCGTTACAGATTTTTACATAACTTGAAAATTCAGACATTGACAAAAGAGTCGCATATGAATGTCATGAAAGCCAAAATGCTTAAAATTAACAGACATGTACTATCAAAACTTCAAATATATTTCTGCATTTAAATTTATTCTAACAATGATAATCAAACAACAAACAACATGCACATTGTATTTGTATTTTTGTCTGATTAAAATGATCACAATAAAAACTCCATTACAATAAATACTTAGCTTAGTACAAAGGATCAAATTTATTAAAATAGCTACATGTTTAAAACAACAAGCAAATTACTTCAAATATGTAGTTTAGCAGGATTCTTCCAAGTTACATAAGAGAATTCTGCTAAACTCTTCTATAAATTATCAGTAATGGAAGTCTTCAAAACAGTCTGTTCAGGACTACAGTAAAAGTCGTTGTGTTTTTCACATGGTACTGTTCGTGATGGTACTGTTCGTGAATTTCGCGGTTTCAAAATATCAGCCAGCATAAATTTCCGAATCCCCTCAGGTATATTTTTTACATACCTGATCTACACATGAACAAATACTTGTTAGCAACACTTGTGACAGGTCACAGGGAGAAATCCGAAATCTCCAATTTACTAACTTTTTGACTCGCAAAAAAATCTGCTTTTGCAGTATAAATTCCCGATACAAATGCAAGGCAAATCGAACCTATTACATCAAGCAATACTTTTTGATGGCAAAATCAGTTGAAGGAAAAAAATCACATTTCTGAGAGCAAATAAAACTTCCAAATCTTGAACACATGCAAATTGGTTGTTTCTTTCAGACCGTAACGTCTTGGTTCTGATGATAAGACATGCAAAGACTTCAGAAGGTACACATCTTTAAAATTTCACCATGGCAACCGAATTAAGGCAACTGAAAATGGCCAGTAAATCATGTAGTTTGGTTTGGTTAAAGACTTCAAAATCCCAAAAGGACACATACCTCATCGCATCAGACAGATTCCATTTAACAGAATCCCAAACAATTTTTGATTTTTAAAAATGTCATAAAAGTACAAGAATTAAAAAACAGCAAAATATTTTAGAATGTCATTGGTCAGAAAATTATTTTCATATGACCAGAAATTCTTATCTACCATCAAATATGGTTCAATATCTCCTCAGCTCATCTGATGACGAGGAAATATTGTGCGTTTTCCATCCTTTTTAAAATGAAATAGCAATCCAAAAATTCACATCAAAGTTCTATTACTGTGTGCAAGTTTGCGAGTCATTTTGCTTAATCCTCCTATTTGATCTGTGTTACCAAGTATGAGTAAATATTGGCCTTTAATTGCCTAGCAACTATGGGTAGAATATAATTTCCTTCATCGCAAATGTGCAAAGTTGTCATCTTCCAATTTTGAATGTCTGATTTAACAAACTAGTTGCTTCAAAAATATGTTCAATACAAACTTCTGGTAAACTGCAGTGCATGATTTTTGTTGTATTAAAATAACTTCAACAATTGGCAAAATTCTCCTTGCACCTCAAACATCATGGAGTAAGCAGCAGTCTTTCTACAGAACCTGCAAAACTCTCCTTGCACCTCAAACATCATGGAGTAAGCAGCAGTCTTTCTACAGAACCTGCAAAATTGCTCTGATTCTTCGATGCTATTGTTGATTCCAGTAGATAGATTTGTTGACACTTTTTCTCAGGTTAAGTTCACATCTGCCTTTTGTTGATCTACATCATGTAGATTATAATAAGTGCACTTATCATTCAGAAAATCATCAACTTCAGTTAAACAATAATGGATACTTGATGGGCTACAGGCAAACTTTTCATTCATCATGCTATTTCTGTCTTTTCAGACCTTCAATTTCACTAAACAGCCATTCATTTAAACTTTTCAACATTGCAATAGCCCAAGTTCAAATCTGGACTTAAATTCTCTTCCCAGCCGTATGACTAAATTTTCAACTGCAATTTTTCTGACTCCAGTTTTGTCCAAAGGTGCCACGAGTCCATCAAGCATTCTATGCCCATCATATATAATGCTTGACATCAGTTTTAGTTGTATACAGTGTCAGCAACTGGATCTTATATCTCTAATCTTTGTGTGTGTGTGTATAACCATTGGTTCATGTTATAAGTCGTAGATGATTCAAACTTCAGTATTATATAACAAACTGCAATGTTCCACATGAAATGCTAAGTGCGGCTCATTGCACAATGTCCAACCAATTTGCTGAGGCAACATTCTTTACAAATTTCAATCTGTGTTCAAACTGCTTCAAAGATATCTCGCCAGGGCCTTTAATCGAGAATGGCTGTTTTTAAACATTAGCAATATGGCAATTCCAGTAAATAGAACTGTACAGTAAAGGTTCCTCCTTTGCGTCGGTTGTACAGTTAACAAATATTAAGTTGAATGTACCCAGTTTCTGTCAGATATTCATTCAATTTCAACTGATGCTAAACCAGCCAAAAAATTTCTTCATCATTACGTTTCGTATAAAATGCACCACATAATATGTTCTCAGCGTCGAGCAAATGGGAACTTTTTCCTCCTCTTCCTTACAAAAAACTTCCCGCCCAAGTTTTTCTTCACAAACATGGACACAGAATTCGGAACTCCCTGCAGTATAGGAACAATAGAGATATTTCTGCGGACAATTGATACAATGCCTCCTTTCATAACATGCATGATTTTCAAGCAACCTTCCGCTGTCAGATTCATGTCACCTTTTTCTGATTCTGTAAATACACGCCGGTCAACTATTTCAAGGCCAGGATAGTGCATATAACAGCCACCCGCTTCCAGAATAGTAACTGCTAGTGCGTCGTCCATGGCAACTCTCGTAGGGTTCATACCTCGAGCATTAGGCAACAATTCACTCCATACCAACTTGGCATACCTAAACTCTTTAACAATGCTGTTAATCATATGCTTGCCAATGCCTAAGAAATCTGACCTTGACAATGGTTCAAGGTCGTTTCTACCCACATGTAATACAATGCAACTTGGTTCTTCATTATGTTCTGTAGCCATCTTCTCCAACAGTGCAGGCACGTCTTTCATTCTTAGTCCGGCCAGACATTTCCATACTATAGATATATTTTTTACATCAAGCCCCAAATCAAGCCCCAGGTTTTCCCTTCCTCTTGCAGCATCTTGCACAGCCAGCATGTCCTCTGTTCCAACAACCCAGACTTTATCAGTTCCAAATCTTGATACTGAAATTACAAACAAATGTATCAGTATAAATATCTGATAACGATATTTTCCAACAAAAGTTATTGATAATTAAGCAGTAACAAGTTTTCCAGTTCAAAGTCCAGTGACCTTGACCATCCTGGGCCCCTAAATACAATGCTAAGCTAGAGACGCGTTTTTTAGAGGTAGGAAAATTAGAGTTCTACCTAGCGCAACCTAGGGAAAAGTAGCGGTGCCGTTTCTTAAACGTAGGAAAAGTAGTCTATATCTATAGACAGCATGATCTGACAGTGCTAGCTTTCCTAAACAAAATGGCGTCCATGCGTAACGATGTCGTATGGTCTGGCAGACACCATTTTGTAGCTAGCGAAGCGCTTTTTAGACAGCTACCTTTTTTTACCTAGGCTTACTTTTCTCACTTACTTCCCCTACCTCTTAAGAACGCACCTTTGGTCTCCATATAAGCTTGCTATATGCCAAGTTTGGCAACAATCCAAACTAGAGTATATTGTTCTGAAACATACTTTGACACCACCTGCCAGCCATAAACATAAAACCCACTAAATTTTATAACAAGTAAGTTTAATAATGAAAACTGGATTAAAAGAAGTATTTTTAGGTAGTATGGCTTACCTTTAGGAGCATTTCTAGAATGTTCATCAGAATCATTTCCATCATCATCATCTTCAATTTGTGCAAATCTTCGTTTAGTTGAACCTCTGCCTCTGATCCTGTTACTTTCGGTGGAGTCAGCTTTAGGCACAGCCGAGTCTCCACCTTGTTTAGCAGCCATTCCATATGCAGCCTCATTCGATTGGTGCTGGACACTCTCAATATGTTCCATAGCCTCCGCTTCCGAGCCAAGAGAGATATTGCAAACACTGCAGTGTCCCCATTTTGTCTGATTCCCTCTGGTTGCGTCTGAAATGCAATGTTAGGTGTCTTTTACCTATGATTAATATACAGGTCGATACTTTATTTGCCAAGAAGACGACTAACAAATATCATAAATCTAGAAATGTTTGCAACGACAATATTTCGCCTCTTTCCTTTGATAAAGCATTTAGTGACTATAAATGTTCACGTTTCTAATGACCTTGAGAAATAGCATACTATCTTTATAAATTTTATTATAAAAATATGTAATGGATAAGATTACTAGTTTCTCGTATTCGAGCGGGTTCAACTAAAGTTTATCTTGTTCAAAACAGTAGAAGATTGACGACTTATCCCGTTTGTTTCTTTTTCCCACGTTTTTACCTTCCATGCGCTATAAGGTGAATGTATTTGAATATGGTAAAATATTTAGTTGTTTTTTTTTCCAAATATTTTACATTTTTTGCTTCAAATGTCTTTTTGGTTCAGTGGAAGAGATTCCCTATTGCACATACAGACATGTTTATGAACGTATTAAGATGACCGTTTCTCAGCTGAAGCATTTCATTTTAAATCTAATCCACACTATAACATTTAATCTGGCTAGATAACATTTTTAACTAGATCTTACCCTATTTGACTCTGATAATCATTGTTTTTAGAAGCAAATTAATGATATTTCATAACCAAGGAAGCAGCTACAGGTTTCTCCTAGTGATGGATAATCTAATAAATTTCATAAACTATAATCGAATCGGAAATAATCGAAATATTTAGCTTTTAAGTACATGTTGAGTATAATGCAGACAGTTTAATTCATTTATACAAATTTATTTATCTCTTTTTTAACTACATTTAACAACAATGGGGTTTTAAATTACTCTTAAAAATATCATAAGAACATTTTATCATTCAATAAATATTTGACTACTATCGACTAGATTTAAGATTTGAAAGTATATCGGAGTTAAATTTCTTTAAAATTTGAATACTTATGATATCATCTTATTGAATTTACACTTCAGTCACAATTTGCGATCATAATCGATTATTGTAGTCGGATGTCTAGCGACAATTTTTCTATTATTTTCGATAATCGCGCCATCAGTCTGTGAACACACTAAACAACATTAAGCCAAGTTTTAAATTTTATCAATGCCGAGCACTTATCATAACTTTCATCACAAAATACGAATCAAACAATTACAATGGCTACTAGACTTACGACTATTACGTCACCACTAACTTTATTATAAATTACACATGTGATCTAAATACCAGATGGCTTCTGTTCCAAACTCACAATGAAGCATTATTCAACATTAACCCTCCGGACTCACCTGCTTCGTTACCATTATAAACCTCACACTTCAACCAATGTCGAAGTACCAGCCAAACACTCACATCTTCACACCCTACTCATGTACTTCCAATTATGCAAACATCACTATTCAATGTATGCATTGTTTACTTTCAAGTGAATGACATAATGTAAGCATGTACAATCACATGGTGGTTGTATGATAAAATTTCAGAAGAAAAAATGTTTGTTAGAAAATAAGTGAAGGTTACAAACAGAAGAACAGACATCTTTGTTTTTTATTATTTCTAAGAAATGTTTTTTTTTGCAATAGCTTTTCAACTGCTTACAGTAGATGTTCATGGGTCTCTAACCAATATTACATGTGTATTTCATAACAATTGAAAACTTCTCATATTTATTTGGCATGGTAAAGAACAATATAATTCAGTCACAAGTTATTCAAGATAACATCGGCAACAGTATGTATAGCTTGTGAAAATTCACCTGATCCTGAACTTCATGCATGAATATATCACACGGCCATTACACAGAATATATCAAATGTCCACAACGGGATCAGGTGTACACATCGAGGATATATTGATCTATGTTGTTATAGTATAAACATGTGCATATTTATAACACTTATAGTGCTGTTAGATTGAGCGTGAACAGGTGTATGAACATTCAGGACCGATCCATGGCAATTTAGGCAACGAAATGCTCTCATGCATAAAACCATAACTGCTGTTTGGTTTACTTTTCTAAAAAAAACACAACCGCGTCTTTTTCTCTGTCAAGCTTACGGACAAACACGAACATTTCAATACAGCATTTTTGAAATGTCATAGTCCAGTTAATATATCCATGCATTCGCGGTTAATAAAACTGCACTATACCATAAAATAAGCCAAATACAATATCGTATACAGTATGATTGCTATCTGCTGCCAGTAAGGAGGAATAATAGCTATGTTTTGAAGCAGATATTGTCCAGATTATTTGGATGTAAACTATGAAGAATATGAATTACAAGTAGTAAGAATTCTGCAGAGTTATTTCCAGGAATAAAGAGTTTGTATCTTGGCACTTATTAATCTACGCCATCAAGCTAAATCTCCGTTCATCCGGAGGTGCTTGAAAAATGGTTTACACTAAAAGTCGCTCTTTATACAATGTAATCTGCTGATGAAAACTTACAAATTGTATGAATATTCCCGAGTGCCAGATTTGTTGGACAACAAAATCATGAAGTAAGAAACAAAAACATCTTGGAACACATTGGTTTATTACATCTACAAAAATTGATAAAACCAATGAAATAATTACAACTATATGTTAATACATGTAGTTACACAAATACTTTCCATACAACAATGAGATAACATAATACGTAACACGTACACCAAAGGGCTATAACCCAATGAATCCATCAGTTGATCAGATAGATGTGGAAGCGGTGTACCTTCTATGACCACAAACATTAAGTAACTTTTCAGTTATAATTTCAATGCAACAAATTACAAGCATACATATGTAACAGATAAAGAGGCCAAACAAGAAATGTGTACACAGACAATCAAACAGTAAAGCAATGAATACAAGTCAAAATCTTGAAATTTTCAAAGCAAATTTAAATCATTTACGTAATGAACACCATTGGCATAATGAACATACTGAATTCAATCAATGATTTATTATGCAAACAAAGAATGCATGACCGAGGGGCATTTGACAAAAGTATCATTACAGATTAGATTACGAATCACCTATTTGCTTTAGGTTACTTGTATTGACTGTCACACAATGATCACTCTCTGATGGAAAATCTCCCCAATTCTTTTCCTTTGGTACAGATGGAACAGGGTGTACCGGAGGACTAGCTGGGGGCCATCTAACAGGGGGAGGTGGAAAGCGACCAGGCAGTCTCATTGGAAATGGCGTAGGATGGCGACCAGGGTTGAACATCATTGGTGGGCGCGGCATCATTGGAGGGCCAGGTGGAAACATACCAGGCATTAGAGGGTGAAATGGTGGACGATATGGTAGAGGGACAGTAATTGGAGGTGGCTGCCCTTGAGGGATATACTGATGGTCCTTACTAGGAGATCTACTCCCGTGTCTATGCTTACTACCATTTTTCAGATGTCCCTCAGAACTATCATCACTTTCATACCTATCTCTACTACTACTTCGACTACTTCTACTGCTATATCCCTCCTTGCTACTGTCCCAACTTCCTTCTCTTTGTAACCTATCTCTACTACTTCTACCATCTCTTTCAAACCTTTCTCTACTTCTTCTACCCTCTCTTTCAAACCTTTCTCTACTTCTTCTACCCTCTCTGTCAAACCTTTCTCTACTTCTTCTACCCTCTCTGTCAAACCTTTCAGAACTCCCCATTCTTTCATATCTGTCTCTCCGACCAATTCTACCACTACTTTCACTACTACCTCTTCGTCGTCTCCTATATTGACCATCATCATGTCTTTCTCTATTTTCTGCATGCCTTCCACGCCTATCATAGTCACTTTTATACCTAGCATTACCGCTTTCATTGCGGTTACTTCTTTCCTCTCTTACAAACTGTGTAATACCTCTAGCTTTTAACTCGTCCAAATCAACATTCCTATCGATATCACCACTTCTGAGTCTGCTTCTTCTACTGCCACGCCTGGCATTTCTATCAGATCTATCTTCATGTCTACTACCTACATCCTTATTTTCCATTTCATTTTCAACAGATCTCAGAATGGCCCCAACATATTGCTTAGCCCAATCATCAGCTTTACTTTCTTCATCACTGTCTACCACATCAGTATCATCAGACTCATTCATAAGATCCCCTATTGTTCGTTCAGATGTATCTACATTCTTTTTACTCTCACATTTTGCTAATTTCTTAACAATGTAATTTCTTGCTTCTTCATTTAAACACTCCATTCTTTCAGAATGATCTGAAAAAATGTTCAGTGCATTTTCAGGCAAATGATAAAACAATTGCTTACTGAGACCTTTTAGCTGATTTTGGGAAAATTTGCTCACCATGTCTTCCGTGAATAACCATCTTAACTGTTTAAAATGGAACATGTGAAATTGTTCATTTGTAAGTGACTGAAATTGCTGTTCAGAAAGCCAAGCGAGTATGTCAGGGTTTAAAGAAAGAATATGTTCTTTATTAAGCATACACATACATTCTGGATCAAATTTTTCAATTTCATTTCTCTTCATCGGCCATTCCATGTAAGGAAATATTGACCCATGGCCAGAAATTAAATAGCGTATACCAGTTTGTAATTCATATAAGTAGGTTTTCATGCCAATCTTATTTAAGTGCAGACATTGGTCGGTTGTAGGCATATGATATTTAGTCTTGTCTGTACGTAAGCAAGGATGATACAAAAATGCACCATTAATTTCATCATTAACAAAACATTTCATCATAAATCTATTAATTCGTCTACGAGACTTAGCTAGGGTGTTTCCAGCAGGGTGTCCATCAATGTGCCAAGGAGGGAGAAGCTGAGTCCAAACTAATACAACACCAGGTATTTCCTGTCTTATAATGTTTAAATCACGATTCATTATGTCAACGCAATCAACATTTCGACCTTCACAAATGTTCTGTTCGCCACAATGAATTACGATCATTTGTGGTAATTCTTTAGATTTCATCATGAACTTCACACCAGAAAGTATGTTCTCCATCCCCATGTCATTCTCCCCATGTACCTCTAGCGATTCTACATCATCTTTCAAATTTGAAGCAAGATTATATTCAGGAAACTTTTCCCCAAATTTAACGATATCCTTCACGACTGATGAACCTATTATCCATACTTTGGGTTTATCAAGCTTTACCCCTGAAATATACAATTAAAAACAACTACAAATAAAAGGAATTATACTTCAATCAATTTAAAACCTCCAACAGCAACAAAATGAATCTTGGGAGACAAATAACCCATAAAACAAAGAAATTGCAACACTTAAGGAACTTGTTGGGGACAATAACAAAATGTAGCGAGTTTGATCTCGATTCCCAATGCCCTAATTAATCAAAATCAGAAACCATGTCAGCAATATAAAGTACTCGAGAAACAATATCTTTAAATGAAGTTGATGTCCAAAATAATAATTAAATCATTTCAAAACTGCTTCACTCGTTAAATAAGAAATATTCTTTAAACAAAGGAACCGTATCAATAATAGTCTGGCACAGAAAGTAGTAGTCTTTAAGTCTTTAAAACTTAAAATTAGTTCCCGATGTTAACTATTAAAGAGTATATATTATACCAATCATTACCTCTGCGTTGGTTTCCAACCATTCCTTATAAATAACTTTTGACCATCTAGCAATAGTAAATCTTTTGTTTAGTCGGATAAAAGAATACTGTGCTATGTTGCCCAGATCAAAGTATACAAATCTGTATCCTGCTTGTTTCAAGTGCAATAGACCTCAACATTACTGCTATTGCTAGATAGCATGTGAGAGCCAGACTATGTCCTCTGTATTTATAAGTAATTATATATATATAAGCTAGACTGTTTCATTAAAACAGTTTCAATAAACATGCAATTAATATATAAAACAATGAATTAAAAAATACATATGTCTGCTTTCAAGCAGATGTACAGATACATGTGTAAATTGCTTCACACAAACGTATCATAACGATAATTAAATAATGTTAGATATTGGATCTAGCTTGTCCTGGTTGTCAGCAATAACTCTCCAAATTCATGGTTAGGTGCAAATGCCACTTTTCTCCTCAGATAAGTTTATCTGATTCTTGAGAACTGCATAGTTTGTAACAATTCCAGCCAACTGCCTTGCCTTGCCTTGCCTTTTACTGTAACTGCCTAAATACCAGCAAGAGAGTGCTTTTTCATCTGCCTTGTACTAGCTGCAAATAGTTGGCCCTTCTTGTGTAAAATTTCAGTCCTAACATTTTGCCATAATCATCTGTAGTCTTGACTGTAAATTCTTGGCAGAGCTCCCTCCATCCATGTTGTCAAAGAAACTTGATATGTCATCATTTGCAATCTTGCTTTCCTAGATTGCATTTAGTGCTAATCTTTCTATGCCAGAACATTCTTCAAACACCATCAGTGCTTTTTAATCAAATATTATCATAAAGAAATAATTCAATTTCATTTACCATGAAAATGTACACAACTTGATACGATGTTACCTTGGTATAGCCTGCATTTCTTCATCACCTTTGAACTCTTCAACTTCATCAAAAACACTCACTACGTGTTGTTTTCGTACATCATATTCTTTGGTTACCCTGGCCATAAATCTACTCATTACCTGAAACTTCGATCTTTAATACAGGACCCTCTTGCGTTTGACAACCTCACCTTGAACAACCTTGACATTCAAACTTTCCACATGAAAAACCTTCACCTTGAACACTTGATCCTTTTATCAAGTGGTATACCTCTGGACTTTACCTTTGTAGAACGGTACAATCAGTCTAACAAAGGACCAACATGTACACGGCGACACTGAAACTTAGAAAACATCAATACCAACAAGCATCATTTACCTGGCCTGTTCTTGAAATCAGGAAGGTCTGTCTTTGTATTTCTTCGCTTTCGATCTGCAAATTAATGATAAATAAGATTATTAAATACATTCTCAAAAATAGTGGGTGTATGTCTAATAGGGCAGGAGTGTTAACTAGGACATATCATGTAACATTAACATAGTACAATTGTAGTAACCCTTGACCGATTGGTTAAGGCATCTGCCTTTGGTGCGGGAGTTCAAAGATTCAAATCCCAGTAGGAGTCCTTTTTGACATGGCCGGTTGGTGAGCCGCCAGGTAGTTAAATAATGGTAACCGTGTTTCTACCTGCCTGGTGCCTGGCATTAAAGGACAGGAATCGGGAAGTAAATGTGCTCAGGAAGTAAGTGTCTCATAAGTCAGAAATGGCTGGCCTTTTTAAATAAGGGTGACACCATAATAAATAAACACTGCACTGTCTACCTTTATAGTCAAAGTGAAAGACTTTCAACACTTTCAAACAGCTAGGCTGGTGTGTACAATGTTGTATAATTTTGAAAGAAGGTGAATGATAACTGTATGCTTTCACCTAAATGCATTATAACAAATTAAATTAACCTGAACACAGCTTAAAAAGCTGAGCCAACATAACAGACTAAACAATACAACAGTCTACACTGGCCTCAGTACACTAATCATGTCTATAACTCTCATCTTCCAAGGTTCAATATCTGGTTAAGTGTATTTAATAGAGAGATCGAATTGTTCCAAGGAACAATACAATGCAAAGACTATTTGGAATAATTCAGCTCTTCATTGGGGATGTGAATGCTCCTGAACAAAAAGGAATCAATGCTAAAAGCATTCTACCAATACTCTTTGACATAATACCCTTTTTGCACAAATCTAATTATATCTAACCATATTTATTGCATAACATAGCCCAACAAACGAGTATATAAGCTGAAAAGAGGAAGATCTTTACTCCTGTTTCCAAGTACTCACAGTACAACCATTCAGAACTCACCATCATCTCTTGGAGGTGTCCGTCTCTCTGGAGCAGACCTGTCTCTTCTACCGTCACCATGGCTTTCTCTCCTAGCCTCGATACGACTCCTGCATAAACAATGTAAGAAGCAATATTAGCAGTCTCCAAAGAAATCTACTGAGTGGATGACAAATCTGCAACACTTTATCACAAATGCAGATTTTATCACATAGAACCAGTGTTTATCTGATGGAAATTATATTATATACTTAAGCTTGTTAAGGTAACTATGAAAAATATTTTCAACAAGACACATTCTTCAAACAAAACTTGCAGGCATTCCAATGAATAATTTTAAATTAAACAGATTCCAAAAAGCAAACAATTACCACATGATCAAGCATAAAAACATGTGTAACTATTCGAGCTGCGCCCGACAAAACTTGTATTAGTGACTAAAAAGTCCATTTTCAGATTTTTTACATTTTCTTACAGAGATATCTCTTTCCACTTTCATTTAATACCAAAATAATTAAAAATGGTCATCTACTTTTCTGTTTATAGCAATGCTTATATCAAGAACAAAGATAAAAAAGTAAGCTACAAAATGATAATGTTGTGTCGTCAGAATATTCATTATTCTTAAATTGAATAATGCAATACTTATAAATATTCCGTCATTTGTTTAATTCCATAAATCACAATTAAGCCTCCAAAACAACATCTGACAAAGCGCTAAGTTTTAGACGTCAGAACTTCCAACTGGAAATTACTTGACGTCATAACCAATGTCACTAATACAGGTTCTGTCTCGGCAGTGCTCATTTAAACTTGAAAAAAAAAAACATACTAGTACATGTTTCGAACGAAAACCCTTAATACATGATACATTCAAATGAAAGAACACATATTAGCATTTCCATCATTTGATTCAGTAGGAGGTATTGTATCAGCATAAATGTCATTAATTTGAACAAACAGACTTTGACATGAACTCATCCTTACAGTTTCATCAATTGAAAAACCCTACCTATTTTCTACCAAAAAAAATGGTTTTATAGTTTTCCAAATGTGTACAACATTCTCAAATCTTCAGTATTGTAATTTTATTCAACACTTACAGGAGTCATAATTTCTCTTACAGTTCAGATAAGATATATTATCAAAGAAGCAACACATAAAAACAAGAAATATCTTGAAAATAGATGGTCGGCGCAATTTGACGGTTAAGATTTGTTGTGCACCATAAAAAAATGCCGAGATGTAACAATTGCTGGTCACTCCAGATCCAAAATCGATTTCGGTATATTCACTGAAATTCAGTAAGGTAACATACTCTATATCAAAAGTTGAACCAATCCGCGTCAAGGTTACAAACATTGTTCGGTTGAAAAGGAATAGCCTTGGTGGAAAACGTAAGAATTGATTGGTTTAAACAACACTGATATGCAAATAGCAATACCATGTTAGTACAGCTGCGCCAATAAACAAGCAATTAACAAACAACTGATTATATATGTGTACCTGGCATCCATCATTCCCTGCTTTACAGTATCACGACTACGATCACCACGGTCGCCTCGATCACCACGGTCGCCTCGATCACCACGGTCTCCATCACTTTTACGCCTCATTAAATTGTATCTTAAATCATTTGGATTTCTTTGTATATTTTCCTGTATCAGAGACTGGTCTGCCTGCCTCTGTTGCTCTTTATATATCTTTTCATACCTCGGATCAGGTTTTGGATCCAGTCTACAACAAAGTGTTATTATAAGCAATTAAAACATAAAAAATGAAACCACAGTAAATTCTAAATTGAACAGGGTTCCAACAAAGTTTTGAAAACAGCAGGGCTCTAGAAAAAAATTCATAGACATTTGTCCCGTACTAATAGAATTTAGAAATGAAAAATTTGGCTTGTCCGACCTAGAAGCTAGCTGTCCGAAAATATTGGTCAATTTAGTAACAAATAAACATACGCAATGATAGCTTCACAATCTAAGATTAATAATCACAAGTATGTGTTAGCGGAATTCTAATGTTTGACTTACAACTGAACAATTGCTGATATTGGTTAGCTTTACAAACAGAATTGTCTAACTTCGACTCAACTCAGCATTAGACTAATCCAGGATGTCAGGCTAGTGGATTTCTAGAGCCCATAACAGGAGTCCAAACCCATGTTTTTGGAAAAAGTTGCATTCCTTTCATACAAAGAAATGTTGCCACAGTGGACACTATACTCCATGCCATTAAAAACGCAACTAAAAAATGTTCACGTCTACACAGTGACATTATAAAGAAAAATGATATTTTAATTATCAAACATAATTTTCTAAACTTTATCAGTTATAAATGAATACTAGAGCCATAGTTTGATTTCTTTATGATGAATAACTTACACATTTGTAACAATAAAACCCATTTAAAACTTGGAACAAAATGAAGACTAAGTGAAATAGTTTGTTTTTAATGGCGTTATGTATATTTCAAAGCAAACGTTGAAATACACAGAGCTTGGTTCTGACTGATCAAAGATACTAGCAGTAACCTCATATCTTCTAAACTAAACAATCAAATCACTTACCTGACAGTAACTGGAATGTCATCATAACCACTTGATCTGAAATACCGAATAGACAATATGATAATCAATTTCAGAATCGAAAATTAGGTCCTGAGTTTTGTCCTGGTCTTAAAATCAGTGATGCTACAAATACACAAAAATGCAGAGACTTTAAGTACACAATATTACTAAAATATGTTCTAGCAAGTTTTTCTTTGTATACAACAACTAATAATCCTGATGTAGAACATATTTCATAATGCATAAATTATTATAATACAATGAATTTTAAACTGATCTACAGTTAATCATATTAATCACCTTTTCCTTACATAATGACTGTTTTCGGTCTATACTCTGTGTGATTCCACCAAGTAATGAATAAACTTTTTAGTTAGTTTATATTGTGGCTAAAATTGGGGCGAAAGTCTATAGCAGTCACTACAAATCTTAAAAATATCATTATCGAAAATGTTACAGCAACATACCTTGAAGGTCGTGACCTTGACCCACTGTCATGCACCATACGCCTGTCACCATAACCATCCCTTTCTGCACCCACAGTTATCTTGTAATCAATTTCATCGCTATATTTCCTTGATTTCGGTTTATCCACAGGTTTAATTGAAATTGTCCTTTTCTCTACATAAGCCTCTTCATCTAGAATATCATCATGATGGAACGCCCGTATCTCGTCTCGATCAAATATGGCACTAGTATAGTCTTTCTTAGGAAATAACATTTTAAATGTTTTTTGGTTAAACTCATAGTTCACCTCTATATCTTCATCCTGGTGTAGCTGGATGTGCTGTGGACCCCTGTGAATCCCTATAGTTATATTTTCTTCAAAATCAAATGGCCCCTGTGCTACTTGTTCAAGGGTCTCATACCTTTTGTTTAACTTCTCCTTTTTCGGACCTTTTTCCACGATGGTAACAAAGTCTATCTCTGGTTTCCTCCTTGACGACCCAGCAGGGAATAAGGGCTCCTTTGATGAAGACGGCTGATCCGAGTACATTTTCCCGCCATAGCTTGCAGGAGGAGATGGGCTTCTTCTAGACCGATGCATGTCACGACTTTCCTCTCTGAAGGGCTTATCATCTCTTAACCTATTAAATATAGCCATTCATTGATTACAGAATATCTCCAGAGACTTGTAGTACAAAAGACAATGTTTTTTGCAGAGAAGTTAAAAATATCAGTAACTTGGAAAAGTCAACAGTATCAAGACAACAATAAAGTGAAATTTGCAACATAATTGTTCTTTAAATATTTATACACAGCAAGAAGGAAAAATCAGCTGCTTCTACAAGTATTTTTTACAAATTTACAAGTATTTTATAATTTTCTCACTTAAATTGCTTTTTAAAAACATCACCTTTTCTGTGCAGCTGGACTAGCTGATCTAGATCTATAACCTTGTCTCTTTATTGATGAGTCTGCTGGTCTTTTAACAGGGTATCCTCTCTCAGGAGATGAAGAATAATGTGCTCTTCTCTTTGGACTTCGTGACCTTGACTTTACATGTCTTTTAGGCGATGGTGACCTTTTCTTTGGAGGTGATCTTTTTCTAGGAGGTGACCTTTGCTTTCTTTCTGGAGACCTAAATAAGAAACTAGAAATGATCCCTAAATCTGTGGGAGGCAATATACCAAATAAGAAACTAAAACAGATCAATAAATCTGTATTTTAGGTTACCATTTATGCAGTAAATTTATATTACTACTTATATACACCAGCTTTTAGTTTTATAATGTATTTATTCATAGCCCTTAGTAGTCAGGGCTCTAGAAATCCAGTAGCCCGACGTCTCGGACAAGTCTAATTGTCGATTCGGGCTACCAACAGTTGAGTTGGACTTAGTCTGGGACAAATCTGTTATGCATGCCTACTTAACTGTTAATATGTACCCTACTATATGCTCGGACAACTAGCCTCCCATGTCGGACAAGTCAAAATCAACATGTGCACTAGTCTGGACAACTGTATTTCAAGACAATATCTAGAGCCCTGGTAATATATTATCAAACAGCTGACTCATTCATTCTAATGAATCTAAAATTTGGACCCAGAATTATCACATTTATTACCATTTTGATGTCAAAATTTACACTGTTGAGTCTGAGTTGGGATATTCGAGAGAAAGGACAAAAATGCTTCCCGAGGACTGAGTATTCTTTAATACTGAGACATTTTCTAACAGATTTGAGGGTGAATCTCAGATGAAAATGTACGAATTAGGTGCTGAATATTATGGTTATAATTAATTCTTTCCCTCAAATCTCAGATCCACGCTCAAATACGACAGAAAATGAAACAAAGAATACTCTGCACATAGGAAGCACTGTTATTCACACCCTAAACTCAGCTCCCTACATTAAAACTTTAGTGTAAATCTTGAC
The DNA here is from genome assembly GCA_032209605.1 of Mactromeris polynyma. Classification (NCBI taxonomy): domain Eukaryota; kingdom Metazoa; phylum Mollusca; class Bivalvia; order Venerida; family Mactridae; genus Mactromeris; species Mactromeris polynyma. The sequence goes on from JASFXZ010000007.1 coordinate 7,574,267, forward strand.
ACCAGAGGATCATTCCATGCCCAATTTATGCCGTCTGAAGACCATTCTTCTAATCAAGCGAATGAGCTCTAACAAGTAATATGACAACAAATGAGAAAGGATACAACTGAAATACCAACAGTAACTGCTATATGATATTTCAAGCAACAATGCCAGTATTCTACAAGTAACAATGTCACTTTTCAGCATTACCAAATTAGACAGAAGGATAAAATATATTTTAAACTTGTTAGCAAACCTTTTTCTCTGAGGAGACCTTGACCGTCTTCTGTCTCGGGATCTTGACCGGGAATGTGAACGTCTCCTACGTCGAGGAGAACGTGACCTTGACCTAGATCTTGGATAAAAACAACAAACAATAACAATCAATTGATTTGTAAAAAAGATCTTTAATTTTCTCCTTTTGAGTTGAGAACAAAAAAGAACTATCATGAAAACCTCAGGATTTACATAGCAATGACAACACATAATTATTTTTGCATTTAATTGATGAAATATAAATATTACTAAAGAAAACCAAACAAGTCATTTTAATATTTAATTATATTATCAACTGATCAAAGAAAATAATGAAAACCTTACCACAAGTTTAGATAAAACTAATACATACTTCGACGTATTCAATGTTATCACCCAAAACACTACGAACGCTACTTACCAAATATGTTGGGTGAGAAAATATAAATTTTGCAGGCACCTGTAACTTCAAACTGACTCCCCTAATGCAGAAATGCCTTCGAAAAAGTTCATCTCAAAATCATACCTTGATTATATGACACAAATAAACCTTGGTCATACTCACTGGTAAAAAGAGCCATGTATATGTTCACACAATAGTAACAGTGATGAAGTTGCATATAAGAAAATTCAATATTCAAATACTGGTAAAGGTAAACAGATTCCTAAACAATACATTACAGTGATTAGTTTTGTTCAATTTTACTGCCAAATTAGAAGTCAGTAGATGATGTTGTACCATTCTGTCACTCAAAGTCACATGTCAGACTCCGAGTCAGAGGTTCCACTAGGTTTTGAATCTCAAGGGTCAATTTCATAATTGTTTACCGGATTTTACCATTTTATAGCCAAAATACGTATAATTTAGAAAAAAATTGACCCTTCAGCCAAATCCTTTTGGGTAAAAATTTTGGCTTTTTGGAAATCCTAGGGGGTCAAATGGAACCCTGAGAGTACAATAACATTCTACTAAATTTTATCAAGATTAAAATTCTATGAAAATTGGGTTCATATAGTTCCTAGTTGTATTAACTACGATGAGAAAAATACACAAGGAACAAATGTGTTCTCCTTCAAATTTTCCACATGATGGATTTCAGCGTTTCCATTGACTTTCCTTGCATGTTGAGTCTAATTAGGCTTCCAATGGAAAGATCACCATTAAAAGCCCTGAAATGTCTTATTTTCACAATAACAAGTCTTATCAGATTGTAGCATGCTTAAGGACATATCATTCAATATGAAGCTATACTATAGCATCCTCAAGACGGGTAGTCTGATGGAAAAAACGAATCTGAAATTTCAAATATCCCTGGTAATGATGTTAAAACATAACAACATTGGTTGATTTAGCAGATAACAATGTGTTAGCTAGCCAATGTTCATTTATAATATAAGCTGGAAAATTCATAAAATTTACTCATTACTTTGCATCGTTTCTGATTTATAACAAGTAGTTTGAATATTATGCTGTGATGAACAACGTCTTTGTTTGTGTAAAGAAAGATGATGTAGATACAAAAGATAAATCTTTATTTTTTGACACTTTGTTTCTCGATTACCTGGTAGTTAGGTTTCAATAAATGAACCCGACGCTAAACATAGATAGAATCTGGTATGACCGTATGGTCTAAACAGATGTAAACATTGCTTACAAGTGAAATATTGTCCAATTTTAATTAATGCTGGCGCCTGAGATTTGTTTACAAGTTTTTACTGCCAGAGGAACTTGCAAAATGTCTCTTACTGGAGATAACATTGGGATTTAATTGAGGGATCTCTACATTAGTCCGATTAGATCTCCAGAAATAGAATATCGTACTTCGATATAAGATCTACTCAGTCATTTGGATAAAGTTCGAGTAGAAACATCGTTAATTATGCGATACTGAAATGATCGAACTGCATGAAATTTCACGGTTTACTCAACGATTTTCCCTTTTCTCCCTCTCTGGAGAAAACCATGATGAAAATCCCGACAGATTCTCGAGTTTTAACTCAAATATTTTAAGACGATGCGATAAATAAGTTACGCACCTTCTGTCTCTGCGTCGTGGGGACGCTCTTCTTTGCTGTGGCATATTCTCACTTCGAATTCATAGGCACTTGGCTAAGATTTATGGATTTTCTTTTCGAGCGTGTCTTTCTGAAATTTCTGGGGCGCCGGTGTCGATGTATATTTATCCACAGGAACAGTCATGTCTAAATCCACAACTATCCGGTTAGGTACGGAATGTCTCAGCAGAGCAAAATAGATATAGGATACTCGGGCATCGGGCCTGGAAGAAATAATTGTTTAATTCTTGACAAACCGAGGTCATTGATTTTTACAATCCGATGTGGGAGAAATTGAGTTCGGGGGTCCATGGTATGACGAACCATGATGCTCCTTTCAAACCCAATAACCAACCCCCTAATAAACAGGGTTATGTATATTGACATAATTGACAATTGTATAATAAGGTATAATTAAATACGGGTGAACAATTGATACCATTTGTATTTGAATTTACTATTTATCTAATTTAAAGCAGCCTGTTAGCCTTCTTTATACCAGTTGTGTCAATCGTCGCGCTAATAAGTATGGGCCTACTTGTAAGTGAGGCCTATATGCCTATACATACAGTGAATGTCACTACACTTACGTATTCCAAATGATTATCGTCCTGTAATCTAAAGTTAGATTGATTAACAAAAAGGATGCAGTTTTTTAATAAATCGCATAAGGAAAAATTGAACTTTACAACTTACAAATATGTCATTGTTTTTATATTTTTAAGTTAAGCAGTTAATGTGTTATAGATCAAATGGTAGTCCTATATACTTTATAAGCATGTGATAGTCTCTTATAATTATGTGTCGAATTGTCTTGCATTGTTATTTTATGCTGTGTTTAAGGTGATATGTAACATGTTACATGTGCGAGAATGAGACTGGAATAAAAAATAAAACTACTGAATTTAATTAGGCTATTTCGGGTACGATTAGAAAATGCTGATTCATTTCCACAAAGACGGTAATCGATAAACACCACTGATGGATTTTTTTCGGCGCAGATTTTGCTATTTGCATATCAGTGTTGTGTAAACCAATCAAATCTTACGTTTACCACCAAGGTAAAAACAGAGGAGTAGCGACAGTGACCGTGGTGACATTCGAACACGTGACCACCGGACTGAGCAGACGACTGTTGATCCAAAATACCCTATCGCTCGTACATGTTCTGGATGCCAGTGGAATTGTTTCGTTAATTGAGTATAGATTCAAATACCTTTCGTTGGAAAGTAAAAACTGTTCTGGTATTTCAAAACCATTACATCTGAAATAAATACGGCTATGCAATTGTGTCGATTTTTGAGTCGTTTTAATAGCGTCTCATTGCTATCAACTGGAAGGTCTACTCGAAGTACCGCCAAATTCATCGTCTCAAGAAAATAGAACATGTAACTTCCTCTGATTTATTATTGATTTGATGAGTATATGGCTGATTTGTCAGGGATATATAAATTCTGGAATGGTGGGAGTCTTGATATAAACGGCTTTCAAGTCTTAATAATTTGTGTCATATTTTGGCGAATGAGTTACCCGAATAGTCTCGTAAAATAACGATTAAGTGTGTGTTTGGCATATAGTCAAACGAGTTTTAGCGTCAGTATAAATGACCGTTCCAAGGACGTGAGACAGCTTTGTTGCTAAATATTCAGTCTGTATTTTTAATTGTTGCACATACACGTGTTGCTCTCCATGCCCCTTCTTGACTGTTGTATTCTATAACCCCACCCAATTTACACTTTTATTTTATTCCCCAAGCATCTATGTTCTGTTTTCGTCGTAATGTTGGCTTTACTTTGCACCTCTTTTTTCCTTTCAATTTACAGGAAAGATCTTAGGATGAGATCCGCGTCTATACGCATTTCGAAAAAAAACTCATTGGCTAATCGTGTATTATTGAAGCACTGAGACTGTGGCTCTCATGGTATATAGTAGAAATTGTATATTTCTTTAACGCGAGTTTAATAAACATATGCTTTTTAAAAACATCATATAATTATACTGAAGTACGGGTGTAGATTGCGCAATTTTCATTCGGAAAACATAAATTATCGTCGAAGACAGAACATTAACTTTAAATATATAATAGGAGCGTCTAACGTATCTATTATCGAACAATGAATGTATGAATGTCTAGACATTTTATGTATGATGTATATTCATAAGAAGACATCGCATAGCAACCGCGACTATCAAGTCTAAATACTGACACAGTAACGTAATTGTCGACATGCAAAGTTTAGAAGCAGTAGACAAAACTGTATTGTATAGATTAGTTCCCGTTTATGTGCCAAATGGTGTGGGCGCCATTTCCTTCAAACAGAAAAAGAGTACAGCCACCTCATTTATACATGAGCAAACTTACCCGTTTATCATTGGTTTTAGACGTTTCAGCTGAAATAACGACACCATCGCGTAGCAACTACAGAATAATTGCCAGTATGATGCGCTGGAAATACTTATTAAATATATTAAACTGAATATTTAAAGTATCATTATCAGACAAAGCGAACTATATCATAGTTATCGTGATCACCACCAGTGATGGCTTGGTTCAAAGTATTTTAAAGACATGAATGTGGATAACATAAAATAAATCACGATATTATTTGCCCATCATGTCGTGAGTAATTGAGTCGTGCGTACGATTAAGCAAACAACCTGTCACCGCACTTGCGGCACTATCGTAACATCTATTGAATATACCTATGGTATGTCGTAAGATAGACACAAACTTCTATTTACCTTTCGGTGATTAAATAAATGGCATCCGATGGAATCAGCCATATACAATGTAGTGTGGTAAACGTCCCGAAAATTGGTGAATTAGATCAAAATATATTTCTCAGTTGGAAAAGATAAGCATATCTTGCGTAAAACCGCTTACGACGTTTAGATGCGAAATCAGTAATATTAAATTTTGTTGATTCATGAATTATGTAAAATGTTTATTAATAAGTCATGCTCTATTCGCAATGTATTTACATTTTGACATTATATACTGTTCACTAACACAAATTCACACATACTTCGGAGCTGTATAGCGTATAAAATGACCATAAGCTTTCAGATTGTTAAAATAGTGTTATTTTATCTGAGACTTCAGGTATCTTTCTATCTTAGTCATGACTAAGCCAAGCAGTAACTTCATGAATATTATAATTCATTTATTCCCCAGCATCAGCAGTCGCTACAAGTGAGATCGTAGGCAGGTCGGACATTGATTTCATTCACCGTTTTTCCAGACGTACAGTGCATCTATTTAAATGTTATTTTCTCGAATGTCGATAGGTGTCGCTAGCAAGTGCTTGTGCACGAGATTTTTCATGTAAGCGTTTAGGTTTTAAAAGTCATTCACCTTTGACGCCAACACATTAATCCCTATTTTCTTTAAACTTTTTTATGAAATGTTACTTCATGGATGCATATATAACGAGGTTTTAAACAGTCATACATGTGCATGAATTATGTTGATAACCATTTCTATTATGACCATGTTATTCGGTCACTCACCATGTAGTGCTACTCATAACAGCAATTTGAAAAGCATTTTGTTTTTGTCTTGCTTACCGGAGCTAGGAGATCGAGTTGAAAGAGAAAACTATAATTAAAATGTTACCCCCTGCTAAAAAATAACGCTATTTGTATGCATAATTACATAATTAATGTTAGAACAATCGCAAAATTGGTATGAGGTAAATTCTGTACTAAGGGTTTTATTTTAAGTAATAGTCGTACATTCCTCTCAGGAATATACGTAAATACATGTACCCCCGTTCCAAACAGCATTCTCAGTGCTTTGATTTGATTTTAAAACTCGGTAACAAAGCGACCAAATGTTGTGTTACTGAATTGAACCGTTTGATATTCGCATTAACAAACGTTTTGCGATATTTACATCGATGATTGTGATTATGACACCCCTGTATAAGTCACCACAATTAGCTTCGACGATAAAACATGCAATATTCGCAATAAGTCATTGACGTTAACAAAGCAAGACGTACTGCGCCTATATTAGTGACATAGCCTTCAAATCGGAACCGTGTTGGCCACAACAATGGTGGCATATTACTGTCACCAGTTAGCATGATAGCGTTCGCGAATTGTTTCGTGTTAACCACTTAATTATTACGATAATTATCTAGCTATCTAGTTAATATTCGTGATACATTTTCGGTTAGATAAATATCATAAAACTAGAAACAGGCTTGAAAGTGCCCAGAACTGCCACCTCTTACCTTTTCAGTTTTTATGATCTATTACACTAGATTTAAGTGGTAACACTAATCTTATCTAGTTGACCACTTATTATGTTACTTAATAACTAAAATTCGCGAATTTCACTTAAGATTCGTGTTACCACTTATTTATAAATGCATTTTTGGCTTCTAGATGTAAGTGGTAACACGAATCTTATCTAGTTGACCACTTATTATGTTAATAACTCAAATTCGCAAATTGCACTTAAGAATCTATCTAGTCATGGTTCTGGGGTGGATTAACTCATTTATGGACACGATATTGGAACATTAGTACCAGCTAACGTCACCCTCAATAATGTCGATACTGCCTCAATTGTTGATTCTTTTTATTTCACTTGAAGCAACTTTGCAAAATTATCACAATGTGATCTGAATAATGCAATCTTTGGGGTTTAGTTAATGTGCGGTACGTATTTGTATTTTCTCTTTGCAGTTACGATTTACATTTTGTGTTGTTGTTGTCGTCATTTGTTTGACATTTCGTGTGTAGTACAGTAAAACCTCGATAATGGTACCACTTTTGAGACCCTTGAAAACTAGTCTTCTTATTGAGGTTGTCTTAATATTGAGGTTGAACAAAGATCAAAACGGTTAAAATAGACTCGAAAATCGTTGTCTCAATTATGAGGTGGTCTTTAGGTGGTTTCACTGTACTTCCAAACTCCACGCAGCGGTTATCTTCCCTTGCAGTACAGCAATAACCCGAGGGGAGATCACTGCGCAGTACTTCATCGTATACTTTATGGAGTGCTTCTTGAACGTTCAAAAGAAAAAAACGGTTTAAAGCTTTATTGCTCTGTAGACAATGGTGGAATGTGGCAATTTAATACAAACAATAAGTAAAACAAATAGTCAATATCACAATAGCATGTCCAAGTCATTATTGAAAAAGAATAAAACTTGCTTATAAAGAACACTTGGATACAAAGAACACATTTTAAATCCTAAAATGCACATTTCACATTCAAATCATTATGAATTTAGAGACAAACTGATGTACACAACACTTTTTCAAGGTCACAATCTTGTTCTTTACAAGTATGTTTACTGTTATAGATTTGAATAGATACACAGCTTTATTTCTGTTAAAAACTTGGCAGCAAGTTGTGGCATATAGTATATACAATTACACAAGCATAATACCCTGTTCCACGTAAATTACAATTTACAAAAAGGATAAGACAAACAAGAGAATAGAAATCTCTTATTTCTAAATACGAAGTCAAATGTTTTCTATCAATAAAAGTAAGAAGCAAGACACTAAAAATAAAATCACATTCAATTAAATGAATAAATCAACTGAATCTTCGAAACAAAAAAAGATAATGGAGACAATTAAACTCGTATAGCAATGAGACATTGGCACATCTGTCTAACGTTATGGGAGACGCAGTGGTCGAGGAGTAAAACATCTGACTCCTGATCCGAAGGTCCAGCTAGAGTTCGAGCCACGTGATTAGCAGGGTTTGATCACAAACTTCACAATACCTAAATTTGTCGCGATTACTGGTTGGTAACATGGAAGCGGCCATCGAGAGTGATTAGTATAAGTTGTAAGAACTTGTTTCATAATTGATGTAAAATCAATAAGTTTAAACTAAATGTCATGGAAAAATAATTAAAACTTAATATCAAAATATTAAATCATCTTTTACAATACAAAATTATGCAGATATAGCTTAAAATATGTACATATAAAATATGAAAATAACCCCGGATAAAAAATGATCCTAAAATTGACACAAATGCACATTGACAAACATGAAAAATGTATTGACACGTAATTATGTTCATATCAAAATATCAATTACATAGTAAAAAGTTACATACACGTAACTATTTCTTCCTGTACAAATAACAAAATTAAATATAAAATGTGCATACCTGAAAGGAAGTAACTTCAGTTTTAGTTTCATATATTAATATTTCCCCAGTCAATGACATGTAACTTTTATGTACCTACTCTACAACTAACGTCCTGATGATATTGTTTAAATATATTGCTTCAATGATTTGATTTAAAATGTATGTTACACAATATTTTTACCTTAGACCATGTATTATTGCAATTGAGAAATAAATATAATAAGCAATAGTTTAGTTATGAGAAAAAATGTATTGAATAATGTAAACTGATGTAATCACATAAACTGAAGTATTTATGTTGTTCATCCTCGACTGTAAATGAATAAATGTTAACATAACTTAAAAATGTAATATATTTTCTATGCAATCATGTGACAACTTTATGCATGTATGGATATATATATATGTTTTATACAGATCATGTACTTTGTCTTTGAGAATAATGATTACGTTTTCTTTTATTTCCTACAGACTTTGACAAATTACTGCCAATACGGCTAACAATCGAAACTATTGTGGAAATACTGATACTGTAAATGCTGTTAATATTGTGGCCTAGATCTATCACTGCTAACTTCCCACATACCGGAATTACATACATTACATACATAAAGATTATATGCATATGTTACAATTATCGGTAAGGCACATGAAATTTAAAGAGAGAGAAGGAATAAGTTGATACAGGGAACGCCATCCATATAAGACAGTGCCTCCGCACACATGCCTCCGGGAAAACAACAATCCATTAAACATGATGCACTTGGTGAGGTTAAAGGGTACATATACGTTAGGGCACAAGGAATGGCCTGGCAGACCATAAGGAATAACTAGGAGAAATCAAAGAGGACAAAGAGTGAAGGGGGGAATTAATGGATGGAAAAGATCACAGGACAAGGCATCACAATGTACATGTGCACATATCAACAGGACATGGTGATTTTCAAAAAAATGCATTTCTTAGTCTTAATTAATTTAGTAATAAACAAGAAATTAACACTATAAAAAGCAGATAGAAGAGGATTTTGGTCATGGAAAATGAATTTCGGTACATTACCCAAATGCAGTAGATTTCTGTACTTAAAGTACCACTTCTCGAAAGGTTAACCAATCCGTATCAAGGATACAAACGTTGTTCGGTTGAAGGGAAGTTGGTTTAATGGTTTAAAACAAAAGGTTTGATTCGTTCACACAACATTGATATGCAAATAGCCAAGTAACTGCGCCGAAAACGTAGTATTATTGTTTTCCAAATGGCGCAATGGGAGTGTGTGATAATACAGCGTTCAAGAACTACATCACTTGCTTATAATGCTAATAAATGTAACTTAAAGCTTAATCAAATGGAGTGTATAGTCTAACAAGTTTATGATAATTAAGCTCAGTTCATGTATACATGAAAGCATGAATATGAACATTTTACAGTATGTAGTAATGAATACAAGGCGTATCACTGACATACAAGTAAAACTACATGTACAAAAAAACAAGATTATAAAAGCAACAGAGAAAATATAAGCCAATATAAATGAACATAACTTTATGATGTTACAAAGTTGTTTATATGATACTAAAATTTATAAAATAGGAAGACACAGATAGTTTCAAAATACATGCAAATATCACTTATCACTTAAAGATACAAAAGCTAATTTTGACTTCAAGTTATTAACACATCGTAGAATCTGTTGAAATCAAGTGTTCAATAATGACAGACTCTAATGCAGATATAGTTATCACATACTGATAGGTGATCCAAAATATGCTGTCCAGGAGTTTGGTTACATCTTGAAAATCTTGGGTGTCCAAGGCTTTTATGTTCTTTAAATGCCTCTGTACAACATTGGTAGTTACATATTATCATAAAATGTATATGTTTCAATGAAGCCAAGGTAAAAAAAATACAAAAATAATCAGATCTTCATCCCGCTAACAAATTCACTCACTGGAAGAAAAGAGACAGAAGAAATGTTCAGCTCAACCAAAGCAGTCACAGTCACAATCACCACAATCACATCCATCACCACCGCAGCAATCACAATCGTCATTAGAGTCCCCACTGTTTGAATCGTTTGCACAACAGAAACAACATGCAAAACACGCCAAACAACAATCATCTTCAGTGCTGTCGTGATAGTTACTTCCATAGTTGGTATTCTGATTATTTGGTTTCTTTTGACTTTCTGCTTGTTGTTGCATTTCATATTCTGGATTCACCATGACAACACTGCTTACATCCACTGCATCACCACTTCCTGGTTGGGCTGTTACTACATCAGACATGGGAATACCTGTTCCCATTGGTTGTGTTGTCACACTCATGGCAAGATGCTGAATATAAATCAAAGTAAAATTTAATTGCAAGAATTTTATGATAACAATTGAAAGCAAAGTAGAAAATGCTCGAGTTAAAGAGGATGTCTCCAACTAAGGTTACATTTACAATTTCTAGAGTTCTCTCCCTTAGCCTGAATATACATTATGTAGAAGGGGCAAAGGAATAAGTTCCTGTGAGTTGAACATTGCACATGTAAACGTTAAACTTGTATACATTACAACAGTTACTGGTTGTATAAATAAACACACTATACGGTCACTGCAATAATGTAGTACGTAGTCCTAACCAGGGGCGGTTTCAGGATTTTGTATTAGGGGATATTAAGGGGGGCGTAACATTTTTTTAAATACAACCCATTAGCAGCGGCGGTGCTATATTTTCGTATTTATACTCAGACAAACATGTAAGGTTGTGGAATTTCAGGAGGCGCGCCTGTTGTGCCCCCCCCCCCCTTGGATTCCGCTAGTGCTTACGTATTTCTTATCATAGTTCATGTCAAAGTGAAAGTAGAATAACAAAAGTAAATGTTTAAGGTAAAAAGAGCATGTGCACGTTTAATATTTTAAACTTAGTAGAAACATATTTACACAGGTAATAGACACACTTACACAGGTAATAGACACACTAACACAGATAATAGACACACTAACACAGGTAATCTACACACTTACACAGGTAATAGACACACTAACACAGGTAATAGACACACTTACACAGGTAATAGACATGATTATACAGGTAATAGACACACTTACACAGGTAATAGACACACTTACACCAGCACACAATACGAACACACTGCCATTTTATATAGGTTACATGGTTTTTGTTGAAATCGAAAGTACTGTACATCCCTGACCAAGAAATCGAACTATTCAGATTATTTATAAATAAACATTTACAGTGCACAAGTTTATTACAATATTCTACACATAAATATCCATGTATAGATATACAAACCTCGAGTTAAATCCTATATTTCCACCTATTTTCGATAACACTTGAAACTCCTAATATGTAAAATTGTAAACAGCTGAACACACCCAGGTAAGCTGTACTCTGCTTCCACACTATTGTGATGCCGACTGCTCTAGTCTAAATCTCGATTCTCTACCCAACTAATGCAATACATCTGGGCATCTCTTGTATTGATGTCCGTTTTACACTATTTGTTAAAGCAGATACTGAAAAGAGGATGTGCCTTAAAGATGTATTTGGCTCATCTGAACATAAAATATTTGAATTGGATTCATCCAACATTGTTGTTACATTGGCTAAAACATTCAAGTTGTCATGTAAGGCAAATCAATTCTTTCTGTACATTCTTTGTGTTGTAGATATATTAATCCGTTATGTAGACAAATCAATTCTTTCTGTTCATTTTATAGTTTGTGTTGTAGATATATTAATCCGTTATGTAGACAAATCAATTCTTTCTGTTCATTTTATAGTTTGTGTTGTAGATATATTAATCCGTTATGTAGACAAATCAATTATTTCTGTTCATTTTATAGTTTGTGTTGTAGATATATTAATCCGTTATGTAGACAAATCAATTATTTCTGTTCATTTTATAGTTTGTGTTGTAGATATATTAAGCCGTTATGTAGGCAAATCAATTATTTCTGTTCATTTTATAGTTTGTGTTGTAGATATATCAAGTCGTTATGTAGACAAATCAATTATTTCTGTTCATTTTATAGTTTGTGTTGTAGATATATTAATCCGTTATGTAGACAAATTAATTATTTCTGTTCATTGTATTCAAAATAATAAAATGCACAGAAAGAATTGATTTGTCTAAATAATATTCAGTATAATAAATATACGGCAAGAACTTCTTTATTTTTTAATATTCGTAAGGTAAAACAGGTACAACCAATTTCAATCAGCTCACACACTGGATGTGTTTGTAATCAGACTTGCGTTCGGTTAAGGCTAACACTCGCTCGAGTTACGAAACTGTGCACGCATTTTGCTACTGAACGCACTGTTTGCCAAAAAGTGGGCGCCCACTGTGTGCCCACTCGCTCGAGCAACTCCGAGGTAGCACGCGAATTTGAAAGCCGAACACTGCGTTCAGTTACGGCTGTCGTTCACATTTTGTTTTGTATCCCTGACCCAAGGTATCACATTTTATGCACACGGGGAACCAAATTGCAAAATGAACACAGGGCTGGTTCCCTGTCTTTACTTGCTTTGAGGCAGAGAACCAGAATACAAACGAGGCGGTCAATACACTTTCTAGCGACGACTTCCCTTAGCCTTAACTGAACGCAAGGCTGCGGTGTGCAGGGTATGTGTGTACTGGTACTTTCATTCGTGATTACTTACTCATCCATACGATTGTCTTAGTCAATAAACAACATGACACTTTGGTTCGTCAATAAAAGAAATTCGTGCTTTACCCCAAATTACTCATATATATAAACGGACATGTAGTATACAATGTAACTCTTGTTAAATTCACACATCTTTTTATGCACGAAAGCATACAAATAAAAGCGCACATTATAAATAAATGGAAACAAATACAGTGGGGTGGGATTCGAACACTGACTGTATCATGAACTACTAAGGTATTATTTGTACGACTTTACTGCCATGACTGTTACGTGAATCCCTAAAATACTACAAAACGTATAATAAACATATTGAAGCTAGATTACACCCGGAATAATCAACATATATATATATATCGATTCAAAATGAATTGAGAATACAGTTATTGCGTACACAATGTATACTGGACAATTGTTTACATTTCATGCGTTCATTGACACCATCCTCACTTCAAATATAAACGGACGTATACAAGGGGTGATCCACAAATAACAGGACTTTTGTAATTATGTCGGCACAGACAGATATAACAAAACAATTATAATAAGAAGAAATATTTATCTGTCAATGAAAATATGCCAAATATCAAATCAGTCGGTTTGTAAATAAAAGTACTAAAACACTAAACTTGTACCGTGTGTATCGTCCTTAACGTTACATTGACCACACAATTCCACACAATGACATTCATTAAACACTCACATTTCAACATTTTCAAAATACATTTTGTGTTCCCCTAAAATGCACCTCCTTTTTCTAAGGATGAGTTTTCGTTCTTCCACTGAGTAGACTGTTACTTTCGTTTCAGAACTACGTTTCTTCCATCATTAGTATGCAACTGGTGATATATGTTCCCTCCTGTTTGAGAAGCGCTCAATCTGCATGCCATGCTTTCATTTGTCAATAACCGAGATAGATATATTTATTTCAACATAAAATTTACAATTCACATGGCAATATACAATTAAGACATCTAAAATTAAAAACAATATGTATGAATCAATACAGACATATCAATCAACATTATGTATTAAGGATAACACTCAAAAGAGTTCGAGTAAAAACTCTTATTTCCATTGTGGTCCTTAATATATTGTATTGTGTGATATAGAAAGAACTTTAAGCTGCATATTAAGTTATCACAGTAAGTTTATAAAAGAAACACATTGAGTTACATAAAATATAAACAAATAGATAAAACGATGAAACGATAAGTTATCCCTGACAGGAATAATGAATGAAGACGCTAAATAAATAAACTAATAGTTCAATCGAATTAGATTTTGAGGTCAAACTAATTGCAACAGAAACAGTTCAAAGTTGAAAGATTGTGATACACTGAATAACATATAAACAATGTATTAAGTTACACATTATTAAACTGTTAAAAAGGAAAGACGATAAGTTATTAAAAACGAGCTAGGTATCCATCGTACGCATATTGTGTTTCCTTGCGTAGTTCATAAACTGGAATGCGGTACACGGTTCCGTACGACAATCCAGCCATACTGCCAATCTGTGCGTTTCATTAAGCATTTTAAGTCTGATATCAGTCCTAAATAGTTCCTAAGTCAGTGTCCTACTCTTATGATCATTTCATAAAAAAAATCCTAAGTGTAATTCTAGGTCCGATATCGGTCCTAACTCTAGGACTTGTTCGAGGCAGTCTTAGGATTCTTCATGAAATGCACCGAATGTCTCTATCCGTGACGCGTCGAACAGCGCAAGCAACGTCCCGAATGGTGTTTTCCTGTCACCAGACCAGTGTACGATATTCTTGAGCTCCTCTCTTCCATCTTTGAACATTTTGTGCCATTGGAACACGAGTGACATCTTGACTCCATTATGTACCGTCTGCTTCATCATCTGGAGAATTTCTGTTGGTGTCTTGTCTAATTCATAGCATAATTAAATATCGCGCGGTTTTGACGTCGATCTGTCCATGACGGTCTTGGACACATGTACTTGTTTACTTGTTGTGATCGTAAACATTGTGCAATGACATCATATTATCTTTTGCATACTCACGTCAAAAAAGTCCAACTAATGCCATCTAATTTGGCGCCATAATTTATGGGCACTTGATTAGCTATGCTATTTGTGAAAATTACCTCGTTTCTATGACAACGATTTATAAATGAGTATAAAGCGTTCTGCAGATAAGAGCAATGTCATACAATTATAGATGTTTATTAAGAAGTTATCCAGAAAGAGTTTTTATTTCTAGATCAGCCCTCGTAAAGTAAGAAATCGATATAAAAACTGTGACAATTTTCAGATACAAGCTGGTTCGTAGTCAATACTACTACTACTGCTTAATGTTTCATTTAACATACGTATATCTGTGTTGACGGTAATACATTCATATCGCTTTATATACTCGATTATACTACAGGTAAGAGATGCATTTGTAATTACTTTATACAGTGTGCAAACTTATTTATGATATGTATCTTACTTATATGTTATTGTCGTTTTAAATCATCAATGTACTGAAGTAACACATCGTTGCCTTATTCCCGTACTTCAATTTATGGCGGTTTTAAGTATTTGGTATCGTTGAAACCGTCTTTCCAAGCGCTCTCTATCTGTACTACCTATATTATTCTGGAATGCACATAACATTTTTTCGCAAAAAGACGACAAACAAGTATAAAAACGTAAATACGACATCATTTAACAAACTATTGCATGCAATATTTATATACAGTCGAACCCCGTTCATTCGAATTCATTGGGTCCGAATTTCATATAGAATAATACATAGTTTCGAATAGCCCATTTCAATTCGACGTGCCTATGAAGATACATCGGAACCCGATCATATTTCGGATAAAACCAAGTACTCGGATAAAAGATTGTCATATAAAAGAAGTCCGACTGTATTATTTTACAGCTTCACAACAGACAGACTTAAATGTTGTGGAAACCGGCGGAGTATTCCTCAAAGTATATAATAATACAGCGCGGGTATAGGTGTAACAATTTGTGTTCATTGTTAACTTGAATTTCTTATAGTCGGTACCATATATCTCTATTATTAATGGCATTGAGCTAAATATGTTCTACATTTCCATATTGGAATGCCTGTGCTTATACAAACACAGATCTATATGTAAATACGAATAAGTATGCTTCTGAGCAATTATTTTTTTACAATTTCGATTGATTAAATTCGTCTTTGAAGTAGACCTGAGTCGTGGGTTTCTATGTTTGTCACTTATTTGCAAAGCAATGAATAAGTAATGACGATACAACTATCAATATCAACTTGAAAAACTTGAAACACAAACAGAAACTCCACAGGATGAATAATGCAGCCAATTAGGACACGCCAAATACGAAGGGTGCAGCCCCTCCTAAACCACCAGGAAACATGCAAATATGCACATTAACAATTAAAAGGGCCAAGGGTACACACACAGGAATGATCGGAAGTATCTTAAGCGTGTTCTCAACAATGTCCATGTAAACTTTATTGTACGAGTTATAAAATGAAATGAAGTCGATATCAGACTATGTTTATATATTAACGTCGTATTATAATAAAAAGTTAAACTCGTTTTAACAAGGCGATAATCTATTATTAATATACAGTAAAACCTCACTTAAAGACCACATCAATAATAAGACCACCTCAAAATTAAGACCACACTATTCAAGTCCATTCTGACTGTTCCTCTCTTTATTCAACTTCGATATTTAGATCAGTTTTCAAGGGTCCCAGTGGTGGTATTATTATTGAGGTTTTAATATACACGTACTTCTGCTCGCGTTAATACACGTGATGAAATTGCTCAGCACCCGCAATCTCATATGTAGGCGTGTTCTCACTTCTCAGTCTCCATCGTACGCGATACAAAATGTGTTATATGGAAAACAGATGTATGAGATACATACATATATGTGGCAGTCTCATTTGGCCCAAATACACTGAGCATCGTGTCTGATAAACACGCAATGTCATGTTTTCACATTAATTGCAACAGCTAATTGAAATGTTTCAGTAAAAGATTTATGATTCAGCGGCGAGCAAAACCAAAACAATTGTCGGTAAACATTGAGACGACCCCTTTTCAAAAAGAAAAGAAAGATATTCATATATTTGTAAAAAAGGTCTAGTATTGTTTCTGAAAACATATTTGATGTATACAATTTGTGGAACTCAGAAGATTTTGTAGTCTTGATGGCTGTAATTCCCTGAAAAATGTCAAAGTTTGTGCACATTTTTGTTATTTAAGTGACCTACAAATATCCCTGCATTCCAAAATGTTTATAACTCAATTTCGCCCAGATATGTCATTTGGGCCAGAAATCACAGAGAATGACACATTTATATCAGCGGTGATGATTGCGCTCACGGGCTATAAATATTAAGTAATAGCAATATGGCCAATATCTACCGTTTCTTCCTTATAAAAGCAATAAAACGAGGTCAGATACTTAGATTTGTCATATTCATAAGTGTACTGTTATGTCTAAGGTGTAGTTCCAGTAACTGTTGTCACGTGGCATTGTTTTACGGCGCAGCCGTACTAACATCGGTTTGCTATTTGCATATCAGTGGTGTGTTAACCAATCAAATTTTATGGTAACCACCAAGGCAATTTCTCTTCAACCGAACAACATTCTCTGACGCGGATTGGTTAACCTTACCGAAATCCACTGAATTTCGGTCGTTGACATGAATGTTTACAATGCGCACATGCATAGGACACTGTCATATGGTTTTTTTTATTACAGAGAACAAGTCAGTGTTGTTTTAATCATTACCAATTATGGTAATAAAAAACGTTTCTGGCCATTCAATTTGTTACACTTTGTCGTCATTTATATTATCGAAATAATACCACACATTATTATCAAATTACAAATCAAAACGTTTCCATAACGATAGTACCGTATTATTTACAAATATGGATTAAATATATTTCGGAGTAAATACAAAGCTAAGACTGTGCAAGGTTTCTTAATAATGTATACATTTGAGCCAAAACGTTCTGTTTTCATAAGTGGTTAGATGTTGGTGCAATAGTGATGCCACTAAACATGTTGATCCATTTTAACCATGTTTACCTGCAATATATTGTTTTGTACATTACTACATTACATAAAATACACGCGTCCTTCTGTTTGAGTGAGAATCATTTGGGAAAAGTAATTTCTCGTATCATGGATAATTTTGTTATACAAATCATAAACATTAATTCATTAACTTAAAATTAAGTTTCCCATGCACAAAGTGAGTATGTTTCCTTTTTTTATTTTTGTGAGTAATTAAGAAAACATCTCCTTAAATTACTAGTATCAAAATCGGTATGTATGTGCTGTGATTAAAAGCACAGCGCTGTACAATATCGCATAACACATGGTGATATAACACACATATAATATTGCTGCCACATGTAAAACGTTGTATGATATAAGTACACTGGTTTAACGAGAACACTGCTAGATTCACAACAATAAGTCTCAACTAATTGAAGTATCACACGATGGAGACCGTTTTGGACAATGAGACTGTTAACATATACGTGCTAATTACTGACAGATCTATAAGGGTTGGGGAGTGAGACACAATGCACAGTGTCGATGGAAATTCTGACGAAAACTGCGAGCCGGTTGTATTTGTTCATTGTGTTGTTTATTTGAAGATTGACATTAGGTGAGTACAATTTCTAGTTACTTTATGTTTTATATGTATTGTTATTGTAACTAAGACAAGGAAACAAAAAACAAAAAAAACTAAACTTTTCTCCGTACTACATTATCTAACCAAACTTGATTACCCTCTCTTAACGAATACACATTTTATTTGTTTGATAATTGATGTGCTTTAATAATATTCTTATTTGTACATTGATCGAAAGTATTTATTTATAACTATGTTAAAATATTGGACAATATTGCCTTTTACAATAAATCATACGCGGCTTTCCATGCCTTTTAGCTGGCTTATCGCAGTGGAATGTCTCCCTTGAAAATGACCCAAAAATCGAAATCGAGTTCCCAGCTCTACCAGTTTTGATCAATAGATTATAGAGGGAAATTAGTTTCATACGTATATTTAAACACGTTATCTTAATACTAGAATATTTTAGCAGTTATGACAATATTCTTCAATTTGTTCTCTTTCATTTAGTATAAAAATATTTATTCTAACTAAACATCTTCCAATTTGATTTTAAAAGTATCATCCTATCATAACATAGAACATAGAGTAAAAATCAGTAAAATATTCCATTTCCAAAAGTTTAGGGGCTAATAAATCATAATTCCCAATAAGTGGAACCATTTTAGCAGTTAGGTCTGTTTGCTTGATTAAATGAACAATATCATGGTGTTTTTGATAATTTTAAATAATTCATTACTTCTTGATTCCATTCTTTGATAATGTTAGGAATGTACTAAAAAAATCTCGATTTTCTCTTATTATTCTCGTCTGCTATGTTGTTGCTGTTGTTGTAACTATCAATGTGTTAAATTGATTGGCTGGTTTTAAATATTATAAATCATTTTATATTATTTAGATCCGTTCTTGTCACGGTGGAATATAATTATCATCGAATTATTTTAATGATTTCTATCTTCACGTTGCTTTTTTCTAATCTAAAATAGGATACCGTATAATAATAATAGGATCCATTGTATAAAGGATCTTCGCATCATTTCCGGCGGCAAACATATTTCCTTGTCATTTCTTCATCACGTGCATAATATATTACAAAATTCAAAATAGTTATGAAAACGGCACGGTTGACTCATATGTATGCATTATAATGAAACCTTGCACACTCTAAGCTTTGTATTTACTCCGAAATATATTTAAATCCATATTTTTATAACAGTGGTTTCGTACCAAAGTCATTTAGTTTACAATTACAATACAACTTATCAAGATTGACTTAACAGACTGAATGTACTGTTAAACTTAAATTCAATGTTGCCAAAGATTCTCGGCAATGGCTAAATTCAAATTTATGACATTCAGACCTGGATTCCGACGCTCTAAGGTACCTCTAGATCTCCATTCTATTCAGGCAGTGTGCCTGACGATGTAGCCTCCTGAAGCGCTGAATGCATAGATAATGCGCACTCAATTTGGTGATAATAAAAATGATTTTTTTAATCATATTTTACTGTCGTGAAGGTTCCGTCTTCGTCGCGTTACTTTAGTTTTAATTAAAGGATTATTAATGTTGTAGAATAAATCAGATGAAATTAAAATCCAAGAATCATGTAGTCTTATTCATATGTTATACTAGAAATTTGTAATACAAGTACATTTCAATCAATATTTTATCCACAGTGTCTTGTTCACGGTTTCATATTTCTTTTCACTCAATCTCCATTTTTACAGTTTATTATACAGTTTATTATACAAATGATGAAAACACAAAACACAAAATGATTTGTCCTAGGCATATAGATAAAGTCTTGTAAAGTATGACAAGCTCTGAAATGAGACCGCTGAAAGAGTAAATCACCCTTACATATAAGATTCTAGTGACATTGTGTTTATTGTCTAGTTCCGGTTACCTTGGTAACAGGTTACATAGATTGTCTACAAGCTCAAAATGATATCGCCATCATATAGTACACTGCTAATTTAGCACCTTTGTAGAAAAATGTTTGGCTTTGAAACACTCAAGCGAGAAATAATAGATAACACATATTTAGTCGTTAATTTGAAACACAAAATATGGTTCTATACTGAACTAGCATAATAGACATATGATATTACAGTCATTAATTAACACAGGCACGCACAAAATCAAAAGTATCATGTACGTATCTCATGTAAACCCTTAATTATTAATATATCTGTCAAGTTCAATTATATCTTTGTTTGAATTAGAGAAATATATTTGTCTCACAGTTTGAAGAAATTCACACAAAAAAAACGGTAAAAATATTGAGTTATTCCATTTTTAAAATGCATCAACGGTTTGAAATAAAATAAATGCGAATTTTTTCCAAGATGTTTTAGTTAAATCCATTAAAACTTATTTAAAATTTAAGTTTTCAACAATGTATACATGTTTATTATCGTCATGCATGACTGCAACAATATTAAATATATGCATTTAAAAAACATTTGTTATCCCCCTAAACAATGCACTTCGCACACGGGAATACCTGCAAGGAAACCATTACCCCCCTACACAATGCACGTCGCACACGGGAATACCTGCAAGGAAACCAGACGATGTCCGTGACCTTGACATTACATACAGCAAAAGTTGGGCTACGTAAATGTTGATACAACCCTTTAACAACATTTAAAGCATTTGAATTATTTTGCTTCGGGTAATAAACATACCAAGCTTGGGAATATAACGAACTGTTGGGAAAATACACGGAGTTTTTTTAAAACAGATGACAATAGATTACGGTTCGGTGTTTCGTTACTACCAGCTTAATGTAGGATTGAATCAATGACAATGGATGCACTCGTCACATGAGTAATACTAAATGCGGTATCGGTGTGACTGTCTATTTCCCCCGCCCAGACACTGCCTCCCAACACAGATTATTTGCTTCAGATTGTCACGTTGGATTCTATTCCTTGTTTACCGATTTTTTCCTCAAAATTGTACATGTAAAGGTACGCTACCTGTCATAAGTAAAAGAGAGAATAAGTTACTACACAATGTCCGTCTATTTCCTCAAACCAGCCGACCTCCCTACCACTCGCTTCATAATTAAATGGTTGCTATAGTGACATCTAAAAAGTGTTCTGATTTGTCAGTCGTGCTTTCATTTTCAACTGTGGTAGGTAAAATGCCAAATAACATTAGTCCCAAACATCGTTTCAAAAGGACACTTCATCAGTATACTGGAGCAAACGTCTATTTCTGTAGCGGTTAAAACGTTAGAAAAATATGAGATTAGTCATAAAATCTTGCGAATGTCATGGCACTGATTTAGCGCACGGAGAAAAATACTACTTTTATACATATCATTGTTGTAAGAGCTGGGTACAAAGAACTAATTATTAAACCCGGGTACCCTACAAAACGTACCCTTCCGCGCTTACTCAGTCATGTCCTAGTCTCGTGATATTTAATGACAGAAGCTGTATGTTACCGAGCTTGTCTTTCACAAAATCAGACTAAAGAATTTATGTACGTCTTATTATTTTATACACTTCTCTATTTTTAGGTTACACTACCATTAGATTTCGGAGCTATATTATCACGTTATAGAATTTTGCATGAGCAGAAGATGGATATTCGGGAGTTTGATCTACTCTACAACAAAAAGTCACCTTTATATGATGCTGATGCTCTCCGAAATATGGTACACCGATTGCTCGTAGAAGAAAAAGTGATAACATCAAGTGCGGATTATCAAGTAAGCCCACAATCTGATAAAACATCACCATGTATTCAAACCTCCACACAAAAAAGAAAAGAAATAATTGTACGAGAAAAAGATGAAAATAAGGCGTCACAAGTCAAATGTAGGTCCAACGGAAATCGACAGAAACCTTCAGTGAAAGAGGGATGCATAGCAGCATTAGACAGTATGGTTGAAACATTTGACTATAACACAGTAACATGTGATGGTAGCACAGTCACACTGGATTATAACACATTAGACGATACCACAGAAAACGTATACAGTAGTACAGAAACATTAGACGGTGTCATAAAAACATTTGTCAGTAATACAAAGGAAGATTTGTTGAGAGACAAAGATAGAGACATATCTGAAAACAAGGCTGAAGTTGCTATGTTGCGACGGGATGTTTTAAATACTGATTCGACAACAATAACAAATACTCTTTATGCTCAATGTGACACTTCGTCTGTGTGTTCAGCGCTTACGGCAAATGTAGGAGCATCAAGTCATAATACAACAACATATTTATCAAATAGAATGGAATTAGGGATTAGACATCATTTAACGCAAAACGGTGTCCAACAAAGTATTATTGAACCTGACAACACAAACGGTATGTTCCGAAAACATTCCCAGACACTTGTGACATCAACAATGAATTCATTCAGGTCAAACTTGCCGTTTAAAAAGTCGTCTACCTCCTACCACAATGGTAAATGGTGTGATAAAGAAACAACAAACAGACATCTACATAAAGACTCTTCATGTGATGACAGCAAACAAAGTCAAAAAGAAACATTGTGCTGCGCGCCAGTGTGCAGTAATTCAACTGGGTGTCCAAAGTTTAATGATCAGATGAAGACAAGTATGGACACATATTACGACATTGATCCACAGTGTGATGCTATGTATTCTTTCCCTCACAACGGTATGGTCTTTAAACTATTTTACTTTATCTTTTTTTCGATGTTATTTTATCACAAAAAGATGTATGAGGTAATCGTTACATGTTTGCTTCGAATTCGTGTTCAAAATAGACAATGCTGTTATCATTTGATGCGGACAAAGATACATTAACTGCCTTGATGTATGTGTATAATTGAATTATAATTGAAGTTTTCGCTGAATTATAGAAACATATTAAAATTAACATTTAAACTATGGTATTGGATAATCACTTAAATGACTGACTAATATATAAAAAAAACTAAAAATGATAACTTAGGAGCAACTTAGGACTGATATCAGACTTAGGATTCTTTATGAAACGCACAGTCTTTAATGTTCTTGTTGTAGCATCGAATAATCTTTACATTACCGAAGTGAAAAGTACTCAACATCTTGTGCTATTTCCTGCAATGAGAAGTCATGCCGAGTGTCCAGTCCTAATTCGTTCGTTTTCAGTTTTCGATCAATAACTAGTAAATTTAAAAGTTAAATCGGAAGTAAATATAATTTTACTGGCGCATTTTCATCATTGTAAGATTTCCATTGTCCATTTAGTAAGATTGACCCCCATAGAGCATACGGTATTAATTATCGTTTCTGGATTGTACATACATCACTGTCTGCCTATGTAACTTGTATTTTGTAAATTGAATTGTGATTTATTTTATTTTACTTAGCAAATACCGGCACACATAATTCAAAATCGGAGTATGTATACACTTCGGAATCAAATCCGGGGACTGCTATCACTGCGGAATCAAATCCGGGGACTGCTATCACTGTGGAATCAAATCCTGGGACTGCTTTGACTGTTGAATCAAAATTGGGGTCTTTACACTCAGTGGAATCGAAGCCGGGAACTACACACACAGTGGAATTAAAGCCGGGAACTACATACACAGTGGAATCAAAGCCGGGAACTACATACACAGTGGAATCAAAGCCGGGAACTAAATACACAGTGGAATCAAAGCCGGGAACTACATACACAGTGGAATCAAAGCCGGAGACTGCGCTCAATTCGGAATCAATACCGGGGACTGCACTCACAACAGAATCAGAGCCATGGTCTTTACACCCAGCGGAATCAAAGTCGGGATCTACACACACTGGTGAGTCAAAGCAAGTAACTTGCACTCGCTGCAGAATCAAAGTCGGGGTCTACACACACTGGTGAGTCAAAGCAAGTAACTTGCACTCGCTGCAGAATCGAAGTCGGGATCTTCACACACAAAGTATGACGATCTATCCAAGTATGAGCCAATACTCCCAAACACGGATACCAAGGATACATACTCAAACCAAACATGTAATACAGTACCTACTTGCCAAAATACTCTCGATTTCCAGCCAACGAGAGTCCACTGTAGTTTATCAAGCAAGGTATAGGTACTTATCGGGAGAGTCGAATGCATACATGCATCACAATGAACGTTCGGGGGAGATTATCCAAACCTTGGTTAAAATTCAGCAATGTATCTGCAAAATGCAGCAATATTAATAATAACAATGATAAGATAAGATCAATGATAAACATGATATAATAGTTGGCCAATATTAAGAACAATAATACTAGTAGTCACATTCGAACCAATTTCATCATAACTACAACAATTAATGTTCAGCAGGAAAACATTACATAAAGATAACAGTAACTAGATTCTCTTTTAAAATCAAAATTTGCAACCACAATAATATATTGCTGACAGTGAGTCAATGTTGACTCAATCTGCGTATTTGATTGTTTGGTGATTGAAATTCTACCAACATTGGACCATTGTCAAAATACCAACGATCAGGCGAACAACATTGGACCAACGCTGGTCAACGCAGCTCTGCCAACGGTGGATAGAGTTTGTATAGAGAGTGTTTACCAAGGTTTGGTATAGAGACTGCTTACCATGGTATATATAGATCAATAGGTCAATCACAGGCACAATACATTCCATCTGATCGACAAAACAACTAGCTCGCACGATTGTATCTTTAATGTACACTAGGTCAATAATTCAAATAACATAAAAACACGTTAACTCTCATATTACATTTTATATCTGGCCGACGTAGAGTGAGACCTACTAAGAACTTATACAAAATGATTTCTTTATAAAGTGTAGATCAATTTCGAAACTGAATTATGTGTGTCAAAAGTAGGTTATTGGGTCATATCATTGTAAAACCTTGGTACCTCTCTACATGTCTCATTCTGTACCTTATATGCCTTAATTATAATCAGAATATATGTCTTTATGTAACTTATGTAAAGTTTGAAGTAGATTTGGGTTAAACCTAGCCAATGGGTAAAATCATAGAAGTAAAAGTGTTAACACTCACAGAGGTCACATTTAACTGATCTACATGAAACCAATTCAGAATGTTTGCCTTCATGAAATTAGGTCATGTTCGAAACCAAATTTGTGATTACATATTATGTCACTGGGAACCTTTTCAAATCAATCGATGTACTTAGATATGTAATATTGGGTCATATGTTTTATTTAACGTATGTTGTCTACTATCAACAATTTCAGATGAGGATGAAATCAACTCAATTATCGATGTCCTTGTGAAGGCTAATACTGTATTTAAAGAATTCCCTAAGAAAGGAGAATGTGACAGACAGTTGCTGATTCAAAAACAGAGTCGATACTTGGTAATATGTTTATCCAATTATTGTTTCTTTGTCATTATAATACGCTATTCTATTAAATATGATGTATGTCCTTAATTTCATTAAAAATGTTTAATCATCCATAAATAACTTATTTTTCAGGAAGTTTCGAAGCATATGTCTGATGACCCTTTGACGATTGCAAAATACAATGAGGAAACCAGACGGCGATTGCTTGAAAGCACAGTTGAGTATATGGAAATGAGAATCACAGAATCTGTCAAATTTGCAAAGCAGATTCCAGGCTTTGTACAATTACCGTTAGATGATCAAGTAAATCTGATCAAAGGTATAGTTCGTTATATGGTTTCGTTGTGTTTAACGCTGTTTTTGTGACCAAAATTTCATTCGTATACGAGTGCCATGCTGAATAATCAGTGTTCATGGTTTTCTTACCAGTACCAATAAGTACTTGTACAGCTTCTGAAATAAAGACAGGTTTGGAATGTTTAAAGCCACGTCCATAAAATGATATATTGTATTAAAGATGTCAATTAACTTTGCATTTCTTGCGACCTTTTCCTGTTCATCCGATGGAAAGTTATTGAGTAACCACTTCTCCTGTTGAAGATAATGTGCCTTATTTACTGCAATTTTTTACTACTGGCTCTATATCACTATCAAAAGTCCAGTTCATACTTACATTATCTCATTCTTAAAAGCTTACAAGAACAACTACTCAAAATGTGTCACATCCAAGTTATGGGGGAAAATTCGAAAAGTGTCTCTCTGTATCGTAGTTGCATTAAGGACACGAATGAATGACCGTGTTCAGGGTACCAAGTCACTCGAACAAGTACAGTCTATCCAAATATTCGGTATCATCTCAAATAAATATCAGGTCCCGATATATCTTCTAATACACGTCGAATTGAAATGGGCTATTCGAAACCATGTACTATTCGAAATACAATTGCGGACCCGCTGAATTCGAATGCACGAGGTCCGACTGTACATACAATGTAATTAGAAAAAAGGACGAGCCTTGGTCACAATTACATGTTGTAATGTATGACATGTTGTTGTATGCTTATAGAAAGGTGGTTAATTTATACTGTACTTTATCATGTCATTATTGTATGGCGTCTTCTCAAGTGTGAATTAACTATTACGCAAAATACCCATAATATTTGTCTGAACCTGCAATTTGCAAACAATGATTTGTTCCATTCTGGTTGATAATATTCAGGACGATTGGTTCTGAAGCCTTCGATATTTTCCCACTAATAGTTTATTTTACATGTACGGTATAGGAGAATGTTTCCAGATGTGTATTAAGTTCCCCTTTCCTTATGTGCAGTTCCTTTACTTGATAAAATATTAATGTTCTTTTCTACCCCTTTCGTCTTATGATTACAGACTTTTCTTGGCTTGTTCCGTGATGTATTCCATCAATTCAACCTGTCCCCCTCGTTTTACCCCTAAATTATACATAGGTGTTTGATGGTCGGCCAGACCATTCCTTGCTCCACTATCCCCATACATATTTAACCTTTAACCTCTTCAGTCCCTAATGTTCTGTAGATTGTTGTTTATCTGAGGTGTGTGTGGGGAGGCATTGGGTTATGTATGTAGCGTTCCCCGAAACAACATATCTTCAGTAATTATTGTACATGTTATTTTCGCAGAATCTCGGACCGAAAGCGGCCTTTGTGGCGGTATGCGAGGTATAAATTCCAGCATTCAAGTGTTTAGCTCACATAAAGGCTTCTTTTTCACAGTGGAAGACATGAAGCTTGTCTTCAGTGAGCAGTTAATATATCAAACATTGGTTTTATCCAAAAAGATATCAGCTTTAGCACTGAGTGCTGCTGAGGAAG
Source organism: Mactromeris polynyma (assembly GCA_032209605.1). Taxonomy (NCBI): domain Eukaryota; kingdom Metazoa; phylum Mollusca; class Bivalvia; order Venerida; family Mactridae; genus Mactromeris; species Mactromeris polynyma. The sequence continues at coordinate 7,602,155 of JASFXZ010000007.1, forward strand.
CCTTACTACGTGCAATCACCATAACTGCAACAGGTAAGGCAATTTTAGATATTTCGATGGTGAAAATAGCTTGCACAATAGAGTTTCGCGCATTGTGTTCGTGCACTGTAGTCAAGTGGTATTTTTACCCGTTAGATTTACAAAATGCATGCGTCTAGTTTACGTAGAGCGTGCATGTGTGCGTCAATATATCAATGTACTCGTTAGTGATATTTGCGTTATGCGGAAGTTTTGAACTAAAGAATCACAGTATTGCAGTAATAATAATAATAGCATATGGGCTCAAGCACATTTTTTGTTGCCAACGTGTCACCTACCTTGTAACAACTGCACTATTATTTCTTAATTGTTTATGTGTGGTAAAATACCGTTATTTGTTTCCATGGTAATATCCATCTGTGATAGTAATAATTTTATCAAATAGATTTTAGTAGGAACGTAAACGATTAACCGGTTAACCGTTCGAACATGTTGTTATCGGTTAATAAAACCACTAACCGGATAATCGTTTTTTTTCTTATGAAAACATCTTCTTTCCATTGTGGAAACATCGAAAAAATATCGCAGGAGATGCGCAGTCACATTATAAATAATTTGTCAATGAAAGGTGTGAAACCGCGGCGTAAGGGGACACAATCGATCATTCATAACTAACAGATTGACTCGTATGCGATTTTAGCATGATAGCGTTCGCGAATTGTTTCGTGTTAACCACTTAATTATTACGATAATTATCTAGCTATCTAGTTAATATTCGTGATACATTTTCGGTAAGATAAATATCATAAAACTAGAAAAAGGCTTGAAAGTGCCCAGAACTGCCACCTCTTACTTTTTTACGATGTATTACACTAGATTTAATTGATAACACAAATCTTATCTAGTTGACCACTTATTATGTTACTTAATAACTCAAATTCGCGAATTTCACTTAAGATTCGTGTTACTATTTATCTAGTTATGGTTCCCGAATTTGAGTAGGTCCGTGGCTACCTTAATAAGTATTCTGGAAATTTACCTTGACTGAAGTGTCCTCATTTTTTACGTGGTCGATAATCGTAATACAAGATTCCCCAATAATCAAACGATTGTTTCCTGTCGTTTTATACATTAACCATAAATACATAACAGACTAGTAAAATGGTATATTCCATTTTTGGGATAGTTTTAGTTAAATCTATAAAATCAGTAATCTACGACTTCCTTAAATTCCTAAAAATGTTAGCTATAAACAACTATTGGAAGGTACCATCTAATGCTGTGGAAATCATTAATATTAACATATCAGATATGTCATAGTTTAATCCTGAAATAACAAATAAGAAAGTTACAATGATAGCAAGTTCTAGGTTCAGTTCAACATCTAAATTATCGATAATTCTTACTGATTCTCTGACTGCATTAAAATTTTAAATTATACAAACATGTATTGCAATAAAGTATACTTAAATGAAGGTATCAGCCTTTATTGGGACATTAACGTTTCAGCAGAAGTTTGAAATAAACCATTACATTCCTTGTATTTTCGATCTTCATGTATTTCTACTTTTGACGTTTCTACACTTTAGTTTTCATTTCTAAGGTTATTGGTCGTTCAATATGCTTATGTTTGTTTTGTAATGATCACAATGCCTTTTTCACCTCCAACGATGCAGTACATTTATTATATGGGAATATGAGGAAGCATTTGAGGCATTAAATTTCCTATTTCGTGACATATTTGTAAATGTCAGATAGAAAGTAAACCAGCGAAAGATCGCTTTATCTTTGGGAACGTATTGTGCTACTCTTATAACAGACATGTTTAAACACATTACGAAAGATATCTTGCATTTTCATTGTCTCAATCGACCCCAAAAAAGTATAGATGCTTTAATAATGCATCTCGATACCAAGACATATTTAATATTAACAATAAACTATATGATGAACTGCGTCGATCCCATTTAATAAGAACTTATTATCGTTAATATATCAGATACGCATGCTTCTATCCAGGACGTTAATCAAGATATCAGCAATGGTATGATTGTTCCAGAAGTTATGACATACGTGATTATTTTGATTTTACGCTCAATTGTTTCAAACGTTCGCATAAGGAAAACTAATCATGATGATACAGAATGTGATAGTAATAACAATTTCGCTGATTGTTTATAGGTCCAGCGCAGACACTGCTGACGGACCATGATAATCTGACGAATGGACGATACAGTTTTTTTCTGGCACTTTGTAAGAGCGAATTTAATGTGAATATAATATGAAGCACAGCGACAGAACAGAAGGGAATAATAATTCATTTTTAGTCAAATAGAAACGACCTTGAAATTACAGATTACATCGGAAAGAAGAAACAATACCTTATCAAAGATAAACCGATTTTTGCTGATTTATTGTTTCTCTGAAATTTACCAAAAAAATGTTATAAAGTAGAAAATTGAGTGTCTCAAATGCTCCTCACATGACCATATAATAAATTTACAGTAATTGATGGAGGTAACAAATACATAATTATGATCATTACAAACCAAATACAAGAAATGCATTGATGCAAAGCATCCAAGGGCGCCGCAAAACTGGTGCACAATGTTTTGGAATAGCGTAATGGCGGAAAAATGTTTTGGAATAGTCCATTTTCATACTATCATTGGCGTGTATTTCCTTTCAAACACCGTAACTTGCATAAATATCCACGTTACCAGTACCACTGTGTTAATATTGATTTAAGTAAAGTGAAAATGAAGATTTTTATAATTAATTTTTTTATTATTTTATCTTCGACACCTAACAGACATGCTGTTTATGTAGAATCGTCTTATTTTTCGGGGATCAGCAAGTATTTATCATAAACATATCGTTTTAACTTTGTAAAAGACATTTATTCGACAATCCAAATGCATTAAAAATATTTTATTTCTAAATCATAAAAATACAAAAAGTAACGTGTAATATTTACTGCAGCTTAACCCTTAATAAAAAAATAGATTCAGTTATAAATAGATGCTCCTTCCATAGTCTCAAAAATTTCGTGATTCCATTAAAGGCGCCGCCCTCATGGGCGGCGCCAATTAGCAAAACAGTACAAGCAATTTGTTTGTTAACTATTTATCGTTTATTCTTAATGAATTTACAATCTTTATTTCAATCTCATCAGTGTACATATCACATACATATTCAATAAACATCGAATGCGAACCTAATAAAAGTACACTGTCACTCATACAATGAGTTATAAGAAATTATGTATACAGATAAAACGAATACATCCAAAGTATCTACATACATCTATATATACTAATAAACATTATTATCACATAGTACAATGTTCTTATATATCACATAAATTAACACGGAATAAACTGAAGAAACCTGAAGAAACCTTGCTAATCAGTAGAACTAAGAACTGCCATAAAATAATAATAAGATACTGAAAATGGGAAAGGAGGACTTTCGCGCATTAAATAAAAAATGGATGTATGATATCACAGAACACGTTGATCAGATCACCGTGAAGTGGATTCGCAAATTTGCTTCAAACGAAATAAAAAGGAGCACATCGAAAACTAAATCAATGAGCATTATTGACAAATCATAAATACATTATTTACAAGTTAAAACTAATCGTCTTTTTAAAATTTGATTGCAGGTTTTGGCACAGATTCGTATCATATCTGGGCTAGAAAACAAGAACTTGAAATTATCAACATTAGAGAATGTAAAAAACTTATTGTTACAAACCACTGCTCGTGTAAATTAAGATTCTCGTATATTACAATAAGCTGGACAATTAAATAAGACATGGTATTCAGATTCAATATCATCACACACGTTTTCCCTCGTATCGACCAGTTTCAATTATAATGGGGGCAAGGTAACGCCAATGACAGAATTTGGAACTGAACTTAGTATAAAGTGTTGAAAAGTAGAAATACATGAAGATCGAAACTTATTTCAAACTTCTGCTTGAATTTTAATGTCCCAGTAAAGGTCGATAACTGAAATTTCATTAACATTATTACACTATTGTATAATTTAAGATTTAATTGCAGCTTAAGAACTAGTAAGAGGTAAAGATAATTTAGTTGTTGAGCTGAAACTAGAATCAGCTATAAATCTATTTCCAGTACGTTCTTAATATTAATATTTTCATAAGTAATTTGAAGATTAAGCTATGCCAGATATGATAATGTGAATATGTATGATTTCCTCAGCACGAGATAGTATTTTCCAATTATTATTAACATGCTGTCCATGAATGTGGAAAAATGATAGTGAATTACTGTTACTATCCTCGCAAAATATTGTTACATATTCGCGATAAAAATGGAATATTCTAAATTGCTAGTCTGCTATGTATTTATGGTTCATGTATTCAATGATAATAAAGTTGTGTGGTTATACAGGACGCTTGGATGATTGTAAAGCACCCGTATGCATGAGTACTAGGAGAAGCTTGAAGTACTATTATCGACTACGTAATTAATGAGGACAAGTAAATTTCCATAATATTTATTAAGGCATTTCATGGGGTTGTAAATCACTTATACATGTATATTAATTAAGCAAGCATAAATGATGAATAAATAAATAATGTGCAAATATCTAGGGACCAGACATTATGATACATCACCTATAATCCGAATTATTATTCGGGAAGCCTTAACTTATGTAAGCATCGACTGTGATTAATTTACTTGTTTTTATTGCAGATCGATGTCATCTGTTATGCTACTCTCAAGCTGAAAAGATTCAACATAAATTGATGGCTTGTCTTGAACATGTAATTTCCGACGGTGGTAAAAGGCCTGCTGGACCACGACTCGGAAACATTGTAGATTTACTCGTCAGTTTCAGATATGCTACGGAGGTTGATATTAAGGAATTGAAAGACATACTTCTCGAATGGCCTTCATTGCCCAAATATGAACTTGTAGCAGAATATGTATGATTCAAGAGAAACATTCAATTATCAAATTGAATTAATTGCACATTGTAATTTGATCTCCGTCATTCTTCATATCCTGCTAATGAAATTCCGTTCAAGTATTGGTATAAGTGATGTAATATTGATCTTTATTTGAATTACGACTAAGTGAAAAACTGTACAAATTGTTAAGAAATTGAGTCGAATTTAGAATCATTTTCATGTCTTATGTGTAGTACAATCGATGAATTATTCAAGCGTCCTATAGATAATTACAGCCATGATAATGTATCACCAAATTTTAACAAATCATGGTTTAATGATGATTGTGCTTTGAAACGGTATCAAATTTTATACGTTTTAAATTATTATAGAAAGAACGCCTCGGACGAAAATCGAGTGTTATTAGTGAAAGCACGATCCGAGTATAAAAACGCGTTGAAATATAACCGTAAGCGGTATTTGAATGAAAACACTAACACCTTAGAAACATACCGATACAAGACAAGAACGCTAAATTATATTGGAAATTGTTAAAAGAATCGTCTCATGTAAAAACAGCAGACATACCTCTGTCAAGTTTCGAGCATTATTTTAAGGCTATTAATAATCCAGACGATCATTTTTTCAATCCTGACGAAGATGTTATGTATTTTAATGATCGTTTTGTTAAAGGTGAATTTCATGTCATGTTTAAAGAACTTGACTTAAGCATAACTGAAAGCGAAATATTAAATGCTATTAGCGAAATAAAAGCTGGTAAAAGCGCTGGTCCCGACAATTATTTAAATGAATACTGTGGATTCATTAATTTTCGTTGGTACCAAATTTCGTGGTTTTGTCAAAATGGGCATTTCGTGGGGTACTTGAATTCGTGGTTTTTTGATTTTTGAAGCATAAATTAAAAAAGTAGTCTATAAGTCCAAAACAAATAAAATATATATGTCAATTAGAAAACAGTGACACGGACCCGAAAGATATACAGGTATTTTCTCACCTTTCATTGTTATCGATGTTACATCGTGTGGCCCCGTTCCCTTAGTTAGCCACACTATGCAAGTGTCAATTAACACATTATATTGAGAATTATCTACCTATTGTTTACATCACATGTCATTTAAATATGTCAATTAAGCACCAGTTAATCTGGCGCTAAACGAATTAACAATCAGTCAATAAAAGTTAATGCAAATCATCTTCGAAATCACTCGCTTTTGAGAAACCAAACTATCGTCTACACACAAGCTAAATATAGAATTATGTTGATGTCGTGGCTAAAGTCCGGTAACGTCGTTACACGGTTACCGTCAACTCCGGGGTTACCGAATCCAGAAGATGCTGCATCACCAAGAGAGGCTCGTACATTTCAAGCAGCCAACGACTACGTAGATATACAATCAGAAAGTCAGAAGCAGTCCAGAAAAAGAAAGCGGGGAGATTACGGCCACTACGATGACGAGTCAAGGGCTAAAATTGCAAGATATGCAATTGATAATGGGGTTGCTAAGGCCTCGAGGAAATTCTCCTCTTTGTATTGTCGAAAAGTAAGCGAGACCACCGTGAGAAGTATGAGGGACCAGTATGTGAAAGCAAAGAAGAAGAATGGGGAAGATACCACAACGTTACCCCGTTCACCGAGGGGTCCACCATTAATGCTAGGTATCGTGGATGAAGACGTACAGGCCTGGGTTCGAAGAGGATCAAATTGGATCATTACTACACATGGGAAATTTGAAGATCGGCGAGATTTAGTTGTGAAGGGGTTTCAGTTAGCCGGACTTTGTTAAAAGTGATTGTTATTGTGTGATGATTACAAGTGACTGTACAGTGTGACTGGAATTGTGTTAATTCAGCGTAAAAATGATACCATCATTCATCATGATTGATCGTTAATGATATTATTATTTTGCTATTATTATTTAATAACATGTGAAAAACAAATTAAATTTCTTATAACTCTCTGTGATTGTTTGTTATTTTTTATCACTTATTTTATAACTGTCACAAACTGTATAATTACGCTATAACGACGATACATTTCACACGTTGAGATTATACTTCCAACACACTGATCACAACGATATGAAAATATTCGTGTACTGTACTTGGAAGTAGAGCTGCTAAATATAGCACACCAGATCAACAACATCATCACAGAACTGACTACTCAACTTAATAATGACGAAGAATATATAACAAACATAAATAGTAAAAGCATTAATAGTTTATTGTTATCAAATATTTACATTATATATACACCAACATGCTTATAAACTGACACAATTCACGGGAGGTAACCGCGTGTTAGCGGCGATGTTTATCTGGAGTGTACTAGTTTTCGGACATAGACTTTTCGGATACGATCGTAAGACAAAATTTTCGTTGGGTACTTGAATTCGTGGATAAGCTCAACCACGAAATCCACGAAATTTAATGTTCAACGAAAATTAATGAATCCACAGTATTTTAAACACGGTAAAACTCAATTATTACCATACCATTGTTTTTAGCACCGGTTGTTTTCCCGAAGCATGGTATGATGGATATATCATCCCACTACATCATTGAAGAAATGCTCGCTTAATGACCCGGAAAACTACAGAGGAATGTTTTAGGAAAACTTTTTACAAGAATTTTAAATAATCGTTTAGATAAATGGGCTCAAAGTATAACGTTTATGTTGAAGCACAGGCAGGTTTCAGAAGGGGTATGGGTACAACAGATAATATGTTTGTGTTACATGGCCTAATAACACATATGATTAATTGATTTTAGCAAAGCCTTTGATTATGTAGAAAGACACAGTTTGTGGTATAAGTTAATACAAAATGGAATCAGAGGTAAAATGTTTACTGTCATTAAAAGTATTTATGCTAACATAAAAAGTCGTGTCAAATATAATAACATGCTTAGCAATGAATTTTCTTGTATGTTAGGTGTACGCCAAGGTGAATGCTTGTCTCCATTTCAGTTTTCTATGTTTTTGAACGATCTAGAAGAATATCTGTTTTTAAACAACTGTGTAGGTATTGATGTTCTAATGACAAAATTATTTATCTTACTATATGCTGACGACATTGTAATTTTTTCAGAGTCAGCCGAAGGGCTTCATAAAGGATTATATTTATTATTCGATTATTGCAATAGATGGAAGTTAAAAATAGATGTCAAAAAAACAAAAGTAGTTGTTTTTAGGACAGCGGGATTACTGCCGTGCGATACTAAATTCACTTTCGGTGGCGAAATTGTAGAAATTGTAAGTTCTTTTTCATATCTGGGTATAGTTTTTACACAGGGTGTTTCATTAAAATGTAACACAGTGTTCTCTAGCAGGTAAAGCAAAAGAAGCAATTTTTAAATTAAACAGATATCTGCTTAATTTTCCTTATGTATCTGTTAGTCATAAATTAGAACTATTTGACAAATTGATTTTGCCTATTATGAATTATTCCTGTGAAGTGTGGGGTTTTCACAAAGCAAGTAATGCAGAAAGCGTATATAGCCAATACTGTAAACGAATGTTAAACGTTAAAAGATGTACTCAGAACGACTTTGTATACGGTGTATTAGGCAGATTTGAATTAGCATACTATAGATACATCAGAATAATTGAATATTGGCTGAAAATACAATCGTGCAGTGAAATTAAATTATGTAAAATTATATACAACGTACTGAAAGTAGATTCTTATGTCTTTCCAAATAAAACTTCATGGGTTACATTAGTCCGTAATCTTTTGTCAGAGTTAGGTTTTTACGAGGTTTGGTTTCTGAGGCCATTTAGCATCATATTTGCTTTTATATACGGCCGCAACAACCATATTTCTTTGAGTTTTGACGATTTTTTGGAGGCGAGCTACTAGCACTAGCAGGCGACACCATGATGTTTACATTGACACCGGGTAACGATTATTATGTGTTAGTATATTATATACTAACACCGGTTTTCAATTTACAAATCTGCTTTTTCTTAGTGTAAAGACAAAACAACTAACTTGTAATAAAAACAGATTTATTTACAAACAACAATTAAAACAAGAATAGTCTAATGAATAAAATGGACATATCAGAAGTAGTAATTGTCAGTCTTTCATCAAATAACTCACAAGAACCTAAACAATTGTATTTCAGGACACATAGCCCTTATACATATCTACATATCTCATATCTAAAATATTTACCTCCCTTGTTCTGAATTGTCGGCCATTTTGATAGGCAAATTTCCTTCAAGTTTATGGGGAATATAATATAAACAATGATAAACTATCAGTTTAGCCTATCAAACGGCTGACAGTTAAGAACAAATGAGGTAAATATTGTAGATGTGGGAACTATGTATTGTACTGACAAATTAATTACCAGGGCAGGTCACATGTTTTCAAAGACACTTGTCCCGGATTAATGGAAATGTAAAAGTTAGCTGATGTTGGTAAGCTTTTGTGGGATTCTAAGATTTGAATTACAACTGAACAATAGCTGATGTTGTGGTTAGCTTTAAAAACAGACATGTTTGGGACTAACTTCAACTCAACTGTTAGTAGCCCGAATCAGCATTAAACTACAGGACATTGGGCTAGTGGATTTCTAGAGCCCTGCACTTGTCTTTTATTGCCAGGTAACATTTTCCTGATACACAAATAACAGTGAATTTGAATCCAATGACTACATTTTGTACTTCACAGGATTGTCTGTACATAAGGGTCTTAAATATTGAGTATATGATTATCACAAGTAGAAAGGAATGTTTCACACCTATCACAAATAAAATACACACATGTACACTCATTTCTTACCAGCACATAAAATATTAACACATGTATACAAATGTTCTTAGATGAAAATACCAGCTAATTGAAATGCCAAAACTGTCCATCAAACACAGTAATGTATACAAAGGCATATGGTAAACATTCATTTACAATAAAAATACCACATTTTCTGGAATATCAAAAGTACAAAAAATTATATGTATGTTGGATATGACTAAAATTGACAATGAAAACTGGATAAATCCATTGAAACTTTACACAAATACTTTCACCGTATGAGGTGAAATAAATGAAATATTTAAAGAAATTATAAGTTTATGACACCCGTTGCATTATATATTGTGGTGGCATATTTCTGCCACCAGTTAACTACTTAATTAACTAGATAATTATGTGGTTAACTAGATAAGTATCGTGATCGTGGGCATTATCAGACAATTTTTCGTGTTAAGATATTTATCTGATATGAAAATTTATCACGATACTTATCTAGTTAACCACGTAACTGGTAAATGGTTCATTTATAGGAAGATGAAAAGAGAAGAAGGAGAAAAAAGAAAAAGTAAAAAAAAAGTTTATTAAGTAGTTATCTAGTTTCTTTAACATGATAACCAGATATTTATCTAGTTAATTAAGTAGTTAATTGGTGGCAGAAATACGCCACCATAATATATGACACACTTCTTGTGTATCCGCCTTGTACAGTGTTCACAACTCCTTTGTTTTACTCCAGAATAAATACTAGTGCCTTAATATATGTCGGATTTGATATCATAATCACAAGAAATCAATTATTAAGGTCTTCATGACATGTTAATTCTCAGCATTGAATGAAAGCTGTTTTACTATCGTGCAATGCGATGAAGCTTCCCAGGTCCAATCAAAGTAAATGAGCTTATACGTACATGCATCACAAAACAATATATTATGTTAAGCTCATCCTAGAAACCACAAAAATCCTAACTAACCTTACAGCACCAATAGGAATATTTCTATGAAATATTTGTACAAATGCAGAAGAGAATTTAAGTATGTTGCTATAGTGAGAAGGGGGCATTTTCACATACAATATATCACGTTTGTATATAATACAGTACACAAAGGCCTCTATGGTTGAGCAGTTAATATCGCTGACTTCAAATCACTTGCCCCCTCACCACTGCGGGCTCCAATCCAACACCGGGAATAGAATTTGATAAAGAAAGGCCATCAAGCCGGCTAACAATAGGTCAGTGTTTCTACCCAGGTGTCCGCCTGGAGCATTCTCCACCTTTATCGGTGGAATAGTCACTACATGACTCTGGATGTTAACTACATGACTCTGGGTGTTAACATGACATGTGTACATGAGTACAAAAACGGCAACATTTCAGGTGTAATAAAATCATGTTTTGAGGAACACGAAAAATCGGTCAATGGCGCCACCGGGATTCCAACCTGGGACAGAGGCATAATGTCATTTTCGTGTGAATTTAACTTATAAGTGAATTAAGATTAACTACACTTTGGACGAAGCACAAGGCGATTCCGGATTGCCGGTCCGTTATGCTAACCACTACACCACAGGGACCTAACGTCATTTTCAAGTACATTTAAAGTAGATTAAGGTTAACAAGAACGACATCATCTCATCCTCAGAGCAAATTGGATTTCTCTAAACTCCCACATCAATCTAAGCATCAGGGTCAATATACAGTGTCGGTTCATGAAATCAGTTCTTCCACTAAAGTAAATTGATTTTTTTCAATCATAGGCATTTCAACGAATAACTTCTTTGTAAAATCAGTCTCGTACTCCGTTAATACTCTCAAGTCGGTTAAAATGGAGAAGATTTTATGAAATAGTTGCTTTGGTCCCCCAGGACGGACATTTAATAAATGCTGCAAACAGCATATAAGCTTTTCTTGAATTTTCTCAACCTTCTGTGGTTCATCTAGGTCACAACGATCTGAAATAAAGTTCACTAAGTGCAATTTTTTTAAATCACAAAAAGGAAGAGTTACTTCCCCTGATTAATAGACTAATTTTGCTTTGAAATTCATGACAAACATTTGATAATGGTAATTTTCAAGATTTGTTAGTAAATATTCAGATTAACTATGTCATATCCAGAATACAGCCTGGTCCATTCCACCATTATTAATTTGAGAATATTAAAGTATAAACATTATGCATGTATCAATATTTTGCCCCAGGGGGAACATTGGCAGCGAATATACAGAATTAGACAGAAAATAGATGGGAATCTGACATGTCTAATGATTCCAGGTCCAGCGAAAAAGACCTCGATCAGATGTTTAATAGATCCCGGTAGAGGGGAATTAGTATCTCCGACTGTAGGGATTTACTCTAGGGTGGGGAAATGGACCCCACAAAACTGTCTAATTCCCCTGGGTCAGCATGCTCCCCCTTGGGCAAAATATTGATAGGTTCCTTACATTTGAGCATAGAGAAAAATCTCAAGTTTTACAGTGTCCACATCTGCAGGTACAATACTCAAATATCTTAACATTTCTAGGAACTATCTTTAGAGTATGGTCAAACCCATTTGTTGACCCTTGTAGCATTGACAACAAAGATTAAATTAAATTTTGAATCCTACCTGCAAAAGTTGTCACAATTCCACGAAGTAAGCTCTGTTCTTGCATTGACAAGTTAAGCTCAAATAACCGTCCAGCTAACATAATTCTGGTTATTAGAATTTTATGTGGAATGAGCTGCATCAATTCTGACAAATGAAACGTTTTTCCCCACGGCATTGTAATCACTTTAAGATCCTCATTCATTGCAAATTTGAGGAGTTTGTAACACCGTATGATCATACTCTCAACTCGTGAAGCTGAAAAATGAAAACATCATTGACATGGTTCATACAGAACTTCCACAAAAAAAATCAATTTCTTTTTAAGGACTTTTCAAGTACTTTTTCCCATTTTCAAGGACTGAGAATGTTGATTTTTTCGGTATAGAGAAGGGGGGATCCAGTGTATTTTTCAAGTTTATCCCCCGAGATGACCATCACTGCAGCATAAAACATGTTGACTACCATGCTGTATAACAATATTATGGCCTACTCGGCGGTAAGCCCTGTCGAAAACAGCTCAGTTGTTTTTTCGCATTTTTTCATCATTGTTGGTATGTTTGTTGTTTTTTGTCCTTTTTTTGTTCGTAGCAGAAGAATTCAAGGGCAATTTACCAAATTTTGTTAATTTTTTACAAATTCAAGTACATTTCAAGGAGTTTTTGGCAGTTACAAATTCAAGAAGTTTTCAAGAAGTGGGCACCAAATTCAAGGACTTTTCAAGACCTGTGCTAACCTTGATTGAATACAACTCACTCTAGTGAACTTAGCAAACATAGTTCCACATGTATTGAAAACTGGCATATCACATGATGTTGAAGGCCATTTTATTGAAAATCAACTTAATAGCATAGATATTTTATCTAACCATAAATACTGAAAACAAAGTAGAGCTTCTTATAAATGTTTCCATCTAAAAACATCTAAGTTTTGTGAAGAAGAACACTTGCCAAATATGTAATACATGAAATGCTATGAATATTTGATGTTGATGTCGCCATTATATCTTCAATTCAATGTTACAAAATAAGTTAAATAGAATTAATACCTTTGATTAATTTCGCCTGGTCATCGAGACTGAGTCCTTTGAATCCAGGTATAGATTTTGCAAATGTTACAAGAAAGGTAATTTTCTTTTCAAAAAACTTTAAAGCCTCTGTTAAATGATTAATACGTCCATCAATGTCCATTCCAGTCACTCTATAGAATTCTCGAAATTCTTCATGACTTAAAATTCCCATATCACCAAATATCTCCATCTTCAAGTTATATCTTTCCTGTACAAAAAAAATCTAATTTGTTAGGGAATAAACAAGTGAGCGCAGCTGTACGATTTCCAACCTCTTCATTAAGTGACGTCATTTTCAGAAAACGTCGCCATGTACTGACAGTAAGTAATATTTACCTCATATGGCAATATGAAAACGAAGTGATCACACGGAGTAAATATTGTTTCATGATTGCAAATAGTGTCATCACATGTGACGGTTTCTTGAAATTACGTCATTACAGAAGAGGTTGGAAATCCCACAGCAGCGCTCAAGTAGTAATAATGTGCCTATAATCACTAAGCCTTCATACATTTAAATATGAAAAACATGGAAGTACAGAACATTTTCATGTCTTCACACTGTATACTATAGCTGCTTTTACATTGGTCAATACTCAGTCTAGTTTTATTTTGTAAATTTTGCAAGATTTTTTAAAAGCTGGCTAATTAATCCAGAGTAGGTGAAAGCAGTGAAATCCAAATGTCAATTGTTTGTATTCATCAATTGAAGACAGATCACTTCAAACATTATATTTGGTCAAATCAAGCAGAACATGTTCTATTACCAAGGTTCTAATGCATCACCTGCATATTGATAATCAAGTACTCCATCAACCGAGTCACCTGTGTGCTGTGGTAAATCTGAGATGCGTAATTTCGAGGTAAGGGAAGTTAGCGTGAAAAGCCAAGGTAGAAAAGGTAGCTGTCTAAAAACGCTTGAACGATGGCACCAACCGGACCAGGCGACATTGTTCCCCATGGACTCCATTTTGTTTAAGAAACATAGCTCTGTCAGGTCAAGGTACCTATCTAGGGTCTACTTTTCCTATGTAAATGTATAAGAAACAGCACTGCAACTTGTTCCTACATGTATCGCGCTAGGTAGAATGCAAAAATTGTAAAAGATGCAAATGACCATCTGCCCAATTTCAGACCTGATTTATGATTCTGAGACAACACATTGGTGAAATTATACTTTTATGATGACATTTATGACATAAATATACTTTGAAAGAAAGTCATATTTTGAGGAACACAAAAAATCAGTCAATGGCGCTACCGGGAAACACATACCACACACTCCGCTTGTGACTTTTCAATATTCATATACTTTTCAGGGTCAAATGGAACGATACTATTGGCGTCTGTTATTGTTTTTACAATGCTGTCCATTTCCTGCAATAAGTAGAAATGAAAATGATAATGAAAGAAATATTTACGCAACAATAACACGCTAATGTGTGTTTTTATATTAATTATACATTTATAGATATTCTTGTAGCTGGCAAAACACAAGGGTTAACAGTGTGCTAGTAAATTAAAACAACTTGTTTAAAATGTCATTTAAGAGAAATATATCTCATCATAAATGCACTTCCAGTAAAATGAAATCAGAGTACAATAACATAAATCTTGAGCCACAAATATTTATTATCATCAATATATTAATTGGTTATCAATAATTTTGTAAAATAAATCTACAAAGCTGTGAGAGGGGACTTTGTCTTTTCAGATAGAGGAGCAGTCCAAATTTCGGCCCCAAATAGGCCAAAAAAATAAAGTCATGTTTTGAGGAACACGAAAAATCGGTCAATGGCGCTACCGAAATTCGAACCCGGGTCTATTATTCAAGCAATGTACAAAATTCTTGTAATTTCATCCATTATAAGAAGAAGAATAGTGAAAACTACAGCAAAGGGGAGAAATAACGTAGGTTAGTATGTATAAGTATATATGTCGAGTAGTGGGTGTGCATACTTCCAGTCAATAATTTTTTGTGTTTTAAAATATCTGTAACTGACAACCTTATTTATGAACAAGCAAACAAAATATATTAAAATCGATTCCTAATACATGAAGTTAAAAGTGTAGATGAGGTAATGGCATAATGGATACATATTTAAATAAACCTTACCAGATTAATAGGTAACATGCAAAACAAAAGCTGGAATGTGTGCTTGCTTGGTATATGCATGGTTTGATTACGTGACATAATTCTGACAAATATTTCAGATCATACAGATATATCTGATGATTGACCGTCACCTTCGCCAAAAAAAATAATTTCAAGGGCACAGAAACTTTTGAAAGAAAACAAATCTTTACACATACAACTTACACTTTGTTTCAAAGAAAGCGCGATCCAATAGTAATGTTATTATAAATCATAGATGTTAACGGTGAGCATGTATACCCCGAGTCCCACTTTGGTTTTAATTGCATTTTTAATTTTTCAATTTTTAAGACAAGATATATTATGCAACTGTGTATTTTGAGAATAGGTAGTTATGCATCAGAGCCCGTATTCATAAAGCTCCTAAGTTTTTAAGTAAGGAAATTCCTTATCTTTATAAAATCTGTTTAAAATAGCACTTAAGAATGTTTCCTATATTCAAGGAAAATTCTATAAAATCTAAGGAAAATTTATAAAACTAAGGAAAATTTATAAAACTAAGGAAAATTTATAAAACTAAGGCCACTACTTTTATATAAATTGGTTTACAAAACCGGCGGGTCTAATTTTCCGAAAAGTAGAAAAAAATAAAAATCTAATTTCTATGGTGGCATATTACTGCCACCAGTTAGCATGATAGCGTTCGCGAATTAATTCGTGTTAACCACTTAATTATTACGATAATTATCTAGCTATCTAGTTAATATTCGTGATAAATTTTCGGTAAGATAAATATCATACAACTAGAAACAGGCTTGAAAGTGCCCAGAACTGCCACCTCTTACCTTTTTATGATGTATTACACTAGATTTAAGTGGTAACACGAATCTTATCTAGTTGTCCACTTATTATGTTACTTAGTAACTCAAATTCGCGAATTTCACTTAAGATTCGTGTTACCACTTATTTATAAATGCAATTTTGGCTTCTAGATATAAGTGGTAACACGAATCTTATCTAGTTAACCACTTATTATGTTACTTAATAACTCAAATTCGCGAATTTCACTTAAGATTCGTGTTACCACTTATTCATTTTTGGCTTCTAGATATAAGTGGTAACACGAATCTTATCTAGTTAACCACTTATTATGTTACTTAATAACTCAAATTCGCGAATTTCACTTAAGATTCGTGTTACCACATATTCATTTTTGGCTTCTAGATATAAGTGGTAACACGAATCTTATCTAGTTAACCACTTATTATGTTACTTAATAACTCAAATTCGCGAATTTGACTTAAGATTCGTGTTACCACTTATTAATTTTTGGCTTCTACATGTAAGTGGTAACACGAATCTTATCTAGTTAACCACTTATTATGTTACTTAATAACTCAAATTCGCGAATTTCACTTAAGATTCGTGTTACCACTTATTCATTTTTGGCTTCTAGATGTAAGTGGTAACACGAATCTTATCTAGTTGACCACTTATTATGTTACTTAATAACTCAAATTCGCGAATTTCACTTAAGATTCGTGTTACCAATTATTGATTTTTGGCTTCTACATGTAAGTGGTAACACGAATCTTATCTAGTTAACCACTTATTATGTTACTTAATAACTCAAATTCGCGAATTTCACTTAAGATTCGTGTTACCAGTTATTAATTTTTGGCTTCTACATGTAAGTGGTAACACGAATCTTATCTAGTTGTCGACTTATTATGTTACTTAATAACTCAAATTCGCGAATTTCACTTAAGATTCGTGTTACCACTTATTATTTTTTGGCTTCTTCGTGTAAGTGGTAACACGAATCTTATCTAGTTGTCCACTTATTATGTTACTTAATAACTCAAATTCGCGAATTTCACTTAAGATTCGTGTTACCACTTACATCTAGAAGCCAAACTTGCATTTATAAATAAGTGGTAACACGAATCTTAAGTGAAATTCGCGAATTTGAGTTATTAAGTAACATAATAAGTCGTCAACTAGATAAGATTCGTGTTGCCATTTAAATCTAGTGTAATACATCATAAAAAGGTAAGAGGTGGCAGTTCTGGGCACTTTCAAGCATGTTTCTAGTTGTATGATATTTATCTTACCGAAAATTTATCACGAATATTAACTAGATAGCTAGATAATTATCGTAATAATTAAGTGGTTAACACGAATTAATTCGCGAACGCTATCATGCTAACTGGTGGCAGTAATATGCCACCATAAATTTCACTTTTTTTTTCAAAATTATTTTCCCGACCGTATTGATTTTGGTGCTAAACGAAAAAAAAACGAACAGAAACCATTAGTTGAATGTCTTAGCTTTAAAATGGTATATAAATCAAAGAAATTAAATGCGATTTACCCTGCATATATGGAATTTAAATTTGGTAGGTCGCCATTTTCAAGCAAGTTATGCGCGACGATGTCGGCCGCTATTTTTAAAAATCTGATAAACTGTATCAGTGATTTAAAACTCAGTTATTCTACCAATATGCACAAAGAATGTTAAATGAAATCTTTATTTAGAGTTGATTTAGTCTTCTTACGACTTTTGTTATGGATATAAATGCAAATATTTAGTTAAATTTGTCATTTACAAATTCGAATTTTTCGGCAAATTTGGATCAAAATCTCGGGTCATCAAAACATTGTACATCTTAACTATTTTACATAATTTCGATGTTTTTTCCTTAAATTTGTATAAATATACAATTGATTTAGAAGTGTTTTGCCACAGACAACTGAATAACAACAGTTAAAATACTCGAAATATACGACAATGACCATGGCGAGTAACTGCGAAGTTGCATAAATTTCGGATACGCTTATTTTCGGATAAGTGTTCGTTTTTAGAGTTTTAATGTCAAATTGATAGTATGTTAGCTTGTAATAAGAGTCTTAAAGGTTTTCTTATGCATTTGTGTTTACTGTTGTCAGTAGATATAAAGAATTTTCTTGTTATGTAAACAGTGCAGCCAGTGACTTGCCCAGAAAATTTCAGTTACAGAATATCAATTTATCATGTGTCACAATATGTTATCTATTGCTTCAAGTTCATGACTCCCCTAGAATAATATGGCAATTTTATTTGGCTGGTAAGAAAAGACATTTGCTCTTAATCAAGTCTGTTTTTCAATTTGTATTTGACTGATCGAACTCTGGTTGACAGTGGCAAATTTTTAAGAAATTGACATTGCTAAACTTCATATGGAATTTAAATTTTTTCTCTTAAAATGATTCGAAATGAACTATTGAACAGTAAGAAAGATGAATCTATCAGTCTGATTCTGACACATGTTTACAGTAATTGGCATGGTTAAAATAATGCATATTTTTCTCAAATATGTATTTTGATATTCAGCATAGCCTTAAAGCAAAACAAATGTCTGGCTGAGCGATATTAAATGTATCTTCGAAAAAGTGTAGTATACATGTTTTCTAGTCAATTTCATTGATGTTCTCAAAGTATGTTTTATATGCCGGTATGTAAGATTTAAACAGTGTGTTTAATTAGAACTATGAAACTTTGTGTGTATTAATACATGTTTAAATAGCAGTTTAAGAATTTAAAATGTCAAATTTTGTATTAAGACATAAATTTTCAATGTTGTTAGTCATTTCTCTGATTTTCACCCTTTTAGAGTATGTTTTTGGACTTTTTTCCCTTTTTTTTTTTTTTTTTTTTTCGACCACCCAGTGGACATTTTTCCCAAAAATTCTTGTAAACCAAAAAATAAAAAAGGAGTGGCCTTAGGAGCTTTATGAATCCCGCTCCTGTAATGTACTAGAATTCTGAAATCGAGTGATATTGGAAGACATAGTGGTCAAGTGGTACAGTACCTGACCCATGATCTGAAGGTTCCGGGTTTGAATCCCGCTTGGCAGGATTGAACAGTGAATTTTACAATCCTTTGATAAGGTGAAAGTCAGTAACCCAGGAAGCAGTCATCGAGTGATTGGTATAAGTTGTAGACTTGTTTTACAATTGATATAAAATAAACAGAACTTAAAATAAGTGATATTGTATTTCATCTACTGCATAACATAAACTGATCATGTACAGGTACCTACCTGGAGACTAAGTCCATACGATTGTTTGTTATCCTCTGGGAGAAAATACTTCATCCTTTTCATTGGTGGAGTCGTATCAGTGGACATGTCAGTTTCATAAACTTCTGATGTACTTGGTCCCATGTTGATGTCCACGTCATTTACAGAAGAGGTTGGAGAAACATCTTGCAGAGCACTTATAGTGGCCTCTGTATGTTAATACATAAATATCATCAGAACCATGAACCAATACATTGTTAAACTTGTTGTTTTATTTTAATTCAAGAAAATGTGATAACCGAACACCTTAACTTCAGTAAACTGTCAGGTGACAGGTCACAATTAATCACTCCAACTCTATTCTTCACTTTGCCTCTGTTCCCTAACGTATGTACCCTTTAACCTCATCAAGTGCCTTATAAATGTTTATGGATTGTTGTTTTACCGGAGGTCTGTGTGGGGAGGCACCGTCTTATGTATGTGGCGTTCCCTGTAGCAACTAATTCCTTCTCTTTTGACATATTTTAGTTTCAAACAAAACGAAAAAGGGACATCATGATCTTAGTGCCAATGGTAACAATGTATTGATTTTCATTAAATTGAAGAAATTTTCTCCCTTCTGCAAATATTTGTAACCAAAATAATGGATGATAGTGAAGAAATAAAGTTATGATGGATGAAAGCAAAAGGTAATACCTATCAGTTCAGTGTAGGACAAGGAAGTAACCAAAGAGGTGAGCTGTGTTCACAGCCATGCAGTTACCCAATGCAACCATATACTGGTATACAAACAAAGCACAGTACAATAAATAACACACACAAATAGTTACTTAATACTATAACCCACACAAAAAACAAAGAAGAAAACAAACAAAAAATACAACATAATGTGGACATATAAACCATGGATTCGAAATGATAAGAAATAATATACCCACAATCCTTAGCACGCGATTTACCACAATCTTTAGCACGCAATTTACCCACAATCCTTAGCACGCAATTTACCCACAATCTTTAGCACGCAATTTACCCACAATCTTTAGCACGCAATTTACCCACAATCCTTAGCACGCAATTTACCCACAATCTTTTGCACGCAATTTACCCACAATCCTTAGCACGCAAATTAACCACAATCTTTAGCACGCAATTTACCCACAATCCTTAGCACGCAAATTAACCACAATCTTTAGAATGCAATTTACCCATAATCCTTAGCAAGCGCTCGGTAAGTATCATGGATTTGAATCAAAGAATCATCCAATTAAAGGCCGCTCATTCAGTCTTACAATTAAGTATTGAACAAAAAAATGCATACAAGCAAACAACAAGATAAACACAAAATATATATATACCATCAAGTATATAGCTGATGTAAATATGACGATTACGGCAGTTTAAAATGTCAAATTCTCTCAATTCAGAAGCAAGATGCCGGACGTCGCCAATTTGTTACCACTAATCGGAACACCTCGCTCATTATTGCAGACCAATGTCGTGGAATTGTACAAGGTGTTTCAATCATTTGATTTCGGGAGAAAATCCCATCGCTACCTAGAGTTTAAACAAGTCTAAATACATTAAATCAACCTGTTTCAAATCCATGATTTATATGTCCGTGATTCTAGTTACATTAACTCAATTAACTAATTTTCATAATTTTAAAATATTAAAAATTTAGTAAATTTTAATGTAACCATGCAAACGTGTTCTACAGAAAAGACAAAAAGGTTACCTACAATAAAGGTTTCCATTGTTATAAAACTTACCTAGACTGAGTTGGGAGGAAGGGCTCAAATCATCACCTTTCACCGTTGTTTCAATAAAACTGTCAATTGCTTCCAGTGTCTTAACCTGTTTAATATTATTGGTTTTATGATTCAACGTATACCTTCCAATTTTTATGGCTGAAAAAAATCAGAAATTGAAATTTGGTTGATACAGTCTTCCTCTTTTTCAATAGACAGTACACAAATATAGAATTACATGTATTGTTATACTAAAACTGTTTAAAATTTTCAAAAACGTCAGGCAGGTACTTCCATAGTTATCAATTATAAGTTAATATAAATGAATCAGGTTAGAATCTGACAGATTTCACAAATATTTATCTATTCTTGATATCAAAACCACCAAATTTGAATTAATGATATTCTTGTAGGAGACTACAATTACATGATTGGTCGAAAGAGATATCCCACCATATTTTAAGAATCTCTGCTACATAATGAAAAAGTGGTCTGAAAGAATGAGTGATTTCGACAGGTTTACATCAAATCTCTTTGATAGTTCAATTAATTTGAATAATCAAAATCAACCAAAAGATGTATCTAGTATAATACATGTACTAGCTATCTAGAACTACATGTATATGGAACAGTAACTGGATGGCTAGCATTTTTTACTAGTATATATAAATCTAAATCACATTTTTTCAGAATTGAGAGTTGAGTTTGTGATCACTAACAGTCTTTTCGCCATATTTCCAACTTAAATTAATTACTCAATTAACTACTGGAAATTGGGTCCAACTCCAAATCATTAATCAAGGCAGAATAAAAAAATAAATAGAAATATCTCAATTTTGGCTAGCAAGTCGGTTCCATCCACACAAAGTAAAAATTATATACAGGGTCAGATACTTATGTGCAGTCTTAACAATGCTACAAATGTGTAAAAGATCTGTATTTGCCCACCATTTTTTGACATTCCAACAGCAATGCATCTTTCATATCTACATGCAGGGCAGCCATTTTTAAACGGGCCTCGTTTCCAGGATTCTTTTTCTTCAGGTTGACATTTGCATTTGAAGTCAACTTCTTTCTTCTTCAGCGTTCTTCGAAAAAATCCCTGAAAGTCAGAAACTCCGAGTGAGCTCAAAATGCACTGTCTGCTTGTCACATTCATGTTGCAACAGGATAATTTGGGCCGAGAATGATAGTCGTATTTTCCTTATTAGTGAGGTGGTCTTTAAGCGAGGTTTTACTATAAGTACAGATCTAAGAACATAAATCTTAAGCAACAGGCTAACACAGTACCTTACAAGCTTCGCATGTATTGGCCCCATAATGGTATCCAGAGGATTTTTCATCACAGATAGAGCACGGTGGTAACACGGGTTCCGGTGCAGGGTCCGGATTCTTTTCTCGTCTTCTTCTTCGCTTAACTTTCAGTTTTGTTCCGCTAACTTCCGTTGAATCAACACTGTGTTTAGTTGAATCCTCATTCTCAATAAGAGACAAGTCATGTAGCATTGAAGAACTAGAAGTGCAAGTACTGATACTACTGGGAGAATTTAAGTCCATAGATCTACAATCTGACTGGAGTGAAGCGAAGGAATCACTATCAGTCTGTTTGTTGCTATCACCTGGTGATACACCTAGGTCCATGTAATTAGATTCGACCCATTCTTCACCTTGCACACTTAATTCTTCAACATTTTCAAATTCTGGGAAACTTGGTGAGTTATCTGACGGTGGCACAGGCAGAG
The DNA here is from genome assembly GCA_032209605.1 of Mactromeris polynyma. NCBI lineage: Eukaryota > Metazoa > Mollusca > Bivalvia > Venerida > Mactridae > Mactromeris > Mactromeris polynyma. Next base: position 7,625,148 of record JASFXZ010000007.1, read on the forward strand.
GAGATGCATACTGCAATGCCTGTTCAATAATCTGAGACAAGTCTTCATTCATATTGCTTGCAATGATATGTACTGATTTGTATCTTCTTCAATCTGCAAATGAAATTATAAATAAGTCAAGACCATAAAGCAGGGTTCACACTATTCAAACCACAGGAAATTGTTACCAGTTATCTCCCTTTATCCATTCATGAGTTCTTTCCCTTTATCCCTTCAACAGTGTATGTATATACACACACACATATAACACACATTTTCGCGTCTATAGTACCATGTTGTATGCATATAGACATACATGCATATACCAGTATACATTTAGGTCTTTGCTTACATGTATTATAGAGGGGATAAACTGAGAGAAACGGTGACAATCTTCTGTGAATCAAACCATACATCAATGATTTAAACAAACCCAAGGACAATGTTCAAGACACTAACCAAGGCCATAGTCCAAAAAAGAGAAGGAATAAGTTGCTACTGGGAACGCCACATACATAAGACAGTGCTCCCCACACAGACCTCCGGAAAACAACAATCCATAAACATAAGGCACTTGATGTGGTTAAAGAGTACATACCTTAGGGAACAGAGGCACAAGGAATGGCCTGGCAGACCATAAGGAATAACTAGGAGATTCAGAGAGGACAAACAGTGAAGGGGGTAATTAATGGATGGAAAAGATCACAGGACAAGCCAAGTAAGCTGGCAACAACAGGCCAAAACTGGGCAGAAAATAACATGAACATTATATAAAGTGAAAGAATTGCACAGGGGAAAGGGAGATATAACATACATTCAAAACACAAAAAGAAATAATAACCATACAGAGCAATTCCAGCCTTGGAACTGTCAGTAAAAAATACTGGGGGTTTTAATCGATTAACAGCTAGCTAACCTCACACTTAATAAATAAATGGTCATTGGTCACCTGGAAGAGTAACACTATACATATATACCAAGTAGTGCAGACCACCAAAAACTGAAATGCCAATGAAAACTCATGGCCCATAAAATATTTTTTGTCACATAAACAGCCAGTTACTATTCTAGCTATTTGGGAGAAGGAAGACTCCAGACAGATCCCTGGGTAGAACCATTCACCTTCAATCAGCCTGCTGACTGGTTTCCTCACCAGAAGTCAGGGACCATAACCACTAGATCACTGAGGCCCCTCTGTCTTATACTGGTCAGTGATAACACAAAGCCTAGAAAACTTTATATTATCTAGGACCAATATACAACCTTATTAGTCTCAGATTTTATATACAAGACAATATATTCAATTGGTTTTATGTTTTCTGTCTTTCCTACCACTTACATGTGTAAATAGCTGTCCGAATTATCTACTAGAGGGCTAGGACGTTTATAATGTTGAGTTGTTTTGCAGTGTCCCTTCAAGCGATAAAAACTATGCGTTATGAGGTCATAAAATATGATAATCTTCACTAGGCTAGACGTGTGTGTATTAACAAACAGGTTACTTCTTATCAAATAGCAGGCGCGTAGCTACCTGTACACAAAATACGCTGTTGCCTACACATCTGAATATAATTATAATGCTTCAAAATTTACTGTATTGCCAGTGTCAATGTTCCCAAATTACACGACGAACATTCTAGGAAACGTGTTTTTGCCGCTGTATTATACCCCGAGACCCCCCCCCCCCACAGATTGTTTGCATACACATTCTACCAGCTCTGGCTATGCCCCTGAATAGTTAACCTTATTCATGGTAATAACTAGTCTGGTACCCAGCGTACTCTGCACATAATGTAATGGCAAGGGCAGGTAATCCAGGCTAGGTAATAACTAGATATAACTCAGACTAACTTCCATATTCGTCTAGATACAAACATGACCTAGTTTTGACAAATTATCATGCCGCATTGAAATCTAATACATTGGTATGGAAAATATACAAGTATAGAAAAAACAATACAGATAACGAAAGTAGCAACAGTTATCTCTAAGTCAAACAGATCTATACACTATAACATAAGACTCATTTAGTATGAAATAACAAGACTTACCCGTTAACAATTAAAATTCAACTTATAAAGAACTCAACAACTCATAACTGTGTCATTCTTGTTTGACAGAAACTTGAAAAATCATTGTTGTACCATATATAATCCGACATAGCGTTGTGACTCCTATTTCTGTGGGCAAATGCATTACGCGTACAGTGTTCCATAGCGTGAGAGCTTATTCACAATCACGCGATCTATTTAAGTATTTATTTACGATTTATGGCGTCTCAATAGAGATATGAGAATTTTAGGTAGGTGGTTTAACAATACACTAAAACGTGACATGGGATGGTGTCAACAGTAGTTAATGCGTAACGAGTAAAAACAGGAATTGCACAAACGAGTGAGTTCGTGCATTGATTAAAGAGAGACAGAAAATTCACTTACCGTCCTTGGTTTTAACCTCTCCAGTCGCTGTTTGGCCGATCGCTCTGCATGAGTGACTCGTGGCGCACAGAGGCGTATTACGTCATACAACGCGTTATCCTAAACACTAAAGAAAACATTAAAGTTATATTATCTTATCACCATGTTGACACTTGTATATTTGGGGCAATGTTAGTTTGATAATAGATTATTTTATTTTAACAATAAATGTTATCGGTCAAAACGGCCCGCTTTATGAAAAAGATATTTAGATGTTATCACGGACCTATATATATATATAGGTCCGTGATGTTATATAATAAATTCGAATAATAATAAACGTTTTGTTATCATGTTATGAGCACATTTGTGTTTGTTTATCTTTTATTTCCCGAGTAGAAAAATGCCGTTTTGACCGGGCCGTTATGGCGGCGGGCCGTTTTGACTGCTATTCCATCCTATATAACGGAATCGCGTAAGATACACCCGCCCCTGTGCTCCCTGAAAAGGTTACTTCCCTTAGATTATAACAAAGGGAGGCTATTCTTAATTGCCTGAAATTGAAATGACAACACCGGATATATCTCACATCAAATTTGCTGATTATGACGTAATTTATGAGCCGGCCGAAGATTCTTTCTTATTTTTGGACGCTTTACTTCAAGACTTGAAGTTTGTCCGTGAATTGAGGTTCGATTATAGTTATTAAAGATTATGGTTCGATAGTGTACATGTTTTCGGATATAATTGGTTATCCGAAATTTTAGATAAATGTTGGCTGCAAAGTTTCTAAATTGCGTTTTCATATTATTCAATGTAACACATATGAGTAAGAGTCACCCTGACTAAGTCATGGCAGAATAATCAGTTTGTTGATTGTGGCCATTATCCGGCAGAAACGGAGAAGAAACAGAAGTGAGGCATTCTGTTGTTGTCGGTGACATCTTGATGGTCATAATGACGACCGCTTCATTAGCTCAGTTGGTTCGGGTTGAGTGTCCGCTTTTAGTGCGGGAGGTCGTGGGTTCGATCCCTGCCCTGGTCATACAAAAGTCATGAAAAATGGTACTGGTAGCTCCCTTGCTAGGCACTCAGTATATAAAGGGTAGTATCAGGAGATAAATAAGCCCAGGTAAGTAAGTATCTGTAAGTGGATACCTTGATGGTTGCACACGAGCTCATGTTACTTGTTGACCATATGCGACGTTAAAGAAAGCTAGTCTTATCTATCTTAAAATGATTAGGCAGTGGCAGAGTAGAATTGGTGTATTGATTTAGGTCACATCCAACAGGGTTGCTGTTGTGCTAGCTCTTTTGTGACATGATTGAGTGTCCGCTATGGGTGTTAGAGGTCCCGGGTTCAATCCCAGGTTGGGTCATGGGTTTTCCTCAGGGATTTACAATACTGATGTGTATTCACTTCATAATTACTTTCATGAATATGAGCGCTGCTATGGGATTACAACCTCTACTGTAAGTGACGTCATTTCAAGAAAATGCAACATTTATGTGATGTCACTATTTGAAAACAAATATTGCTTACTGTCAGTACATGTTTACGTCACATATGACTCTGTCTGGAAATGACGTCATTAAAAGAAGAGGTAACTGGAAATCGTACAGCGGCGCTCATATAGATGAAATCCTGAATTCGCTAAAAATGGTTTTATTGCAGTACAAACAAAATTATATATAGAATAATAGATCAGCTGAAGTGTAGCCTGACGTTAAAACCTGTCTTTGTATTTATGGTGATTCAAGAACGATGTTAATGGTAGAGAGTTGTTTGTACGGCAAGGAAAACCCCATATTTATAGCTCTATCAGGAGGAGTTCTATTACCAACCATTGTCATTTGTATGACCACTGAATCTTGTTGCAGTATCTTGCTCTAAGCACATGATATTATTTATAACAGTTTCTGATCCTGTACATGTTATCTAGCTGTCATTCTATAGATGGACAATACCATACAACTAACATAGAATTTGGTCACAAAGTATAACGGTACATGTAATAGAGCTGCTTCATTTACATTCATAATTAATGTAAAACTTCTACTTTACAGACCATCAGTTTGCTTGGAGATTGGTTCTGGGTCTGGTATTGTGTCGACATTTTTAGCCAAGGAACTCGATTTTCCAGTCTTATCTATGTAAGTATAAAAAGTATATTCCAGAACCTGTACTTAAAGTTATTTAAATTCAACTACAAAAATGTATTTTCAAGTTCAACATAATTATAAAGAATAAACCAACTAGCAAAGTGAATCTCTTTCTATAGCAGGTATGAGATTATGGAATTCCGAGTTTTGTTGAAGATATTGGCCAATTATGTATTCAGCTGAAGAAAAAATATGAATCTTTTACTTGAGATGCTTTATAAACACAGGCCGAGGTTTCTCCTTGGAATTTGATAAATAGTAGTCACAAGAATCGTTTCTGGAAGACGTGGGAGTCCCTGGTAATTTTAACAAAAATTGGTTATAATAAATTCAGTACTCTAAATAATGACTTCTCAGCAATTCAGTCTTCAGAGAATTCTATACAAATGAAGTCATGATTACTCTTCTTTACTTTTCTTTGTATTATATCTCTACAAGTCAGTGTTATGATCAATATTTTACCTTATAATTTATATGATTCTTTATAGATGTACAGATATAAATCCTCATGCAGTTGAAGTTACAAGAAAAACAGGGCAACAAAATGGAACACCACTGGAAGCTATTCTTACAGACCTGGTAAATATATCCATTGGCTGTTGCATATTCATAAAACTTCTCAACTGTTTTGATATTTCTATCAGACTTCTACATCACTTTTAAGGTGTCTGTGAAATTCATTTTGAAAATTTCAAACCTTCACTTGCTGTGTAATTTCATGCATATCAAATCAGTGATTTTGTTTCGTTAATTTTACTGCCGAATATAGGCTGTTTCCCCTCGTCAAAAAGTGTAGATTTTTCCAAAAAAATCCTTGTTTTTCCAAATGTTTTGTTCATTTCCCCCCTTTCACTGAATTTCTTTTTAATAAGTCAGGTTTTTGTGTATTTAACCTTTTATAAAATAATCTTTGCTCTTACATCACGTCATATATATTACAAACGCCAGCCACAGAAGTTATTTTGATAAGTTAAACAACCATTACCTTATTTTCCCAAATTTTGAATTTATCACGTCCATTTTCCCAATTAAAAAGGCACGGGCAGTAAAATTATTTTTTTAAAAATCACTGAAAATAAACAACACAAACTAAAGTGTTATATGTTTATTTTGATCCATGTGTGATAAACACAACAAAATAATTTCATGCCCCCAAAAATTCATAACACATAAAATAAAGGTATTGGACTCCTCAATCCAGAAATCATCAAAAAATACATTGGCCTCAGTCAACTTGGCTGTGTGCTCATAATGTCTGCATTATTTCCAGAAAAATTGGGTCTTCTTTGGCGCAGAATTCTTTACTATATAATTATATTACAAGTTGTGATTTTTTGGGTCATGAACTTTTTTGCGGTGTTTGTTACATGCTGAATACATATGGATCCAAAAGTCATTTGGCCCTCGAGAAGAATACAGAACAACAATTTCGGTAAAAATAATAATTCTGGTATTAAATGAAAGTAGAAAAACGTAAAAACCTGAAAATTTATTTTTTGGTCACAAAGACATTTTATAAACCACGCAATTTATACATGATTACAGGTTAATGGTTTGAGCGAGAGATTGAGAACCAATGTTGATATTCTGTTGTTCAATCCTCCATATGTTGTGACGCCAAGTGAAGAGGTAATATTGTAATGTTATTCCGGTCAAATTGTGTCCTTGACCCAATAATTAAAATACTTTTGACATACTTAGAACAGGGATGAGAATACTCTTCAAAAACAAAGAGGAAATCTTCAAAAAAAATACTCCTTTAAACAAAAAATACCATTTCCGCATGTATTGGACCAAATCTGGCAGCTTTTAGACCACACTTTTTTGCAGGAATTAAAATGAAAAAAGTAACAAAATCACCCCTTTGTTTAAATGTATTTAGTAAACCCCAATGTGGACACAGATTTCTCCCTGTTTGAGTAAGGGAGAGATTGTTATTTCACGTGCCTACTAAATTCATTGAGATATAAAAAGTCGGAATACTTACATGTATGGTAAGACAGTTGGTATAGACTGGGAATCTTCATTGATTTTAGAACAAAATGCTTCGGATAATATTATAAGATGGTCATAAATAACAAAAGTAATTTAAAAGTTTTATCGTTTTTCTGGAAACAAGTTGAATAAATTCCATAATTTTATGAACACAATTGTAATATTTTAATTATATCGTGAATTGCAAGTAAACATTCAAACATAAAAATGACCCCTTTTGTGCATAACAGAAGCATCTGTCTCTGTAAAGCAATGGAAACATCACATAATTTTGTCAAATAATAGGTTTATTTTCCTTTCAAGTGTATTGTTTAATTTTTTCCATAGGTTGGAAGTCATGGTATTGAAGCATCCTGGGCTGGAGGTAAAAATGGACGTGAAGTTATTGACAGAGTTCTGCCCCTTGTTCCTCATTTGTTGTCTCACAAGGGGGCATTTTATATGGTCGTGATTAAAGAAAACAAACCTGGCAAGTATTGGTATTCAACTTTGACCTCTACAACAACTCTTGAATCAAATCTCGTCTGGTCTCTCTTTTTTCATTGAATATATATAATATCTCAGCAGTGTAACTAATATCTGGAGGGGAAATTAATTCAAAATGGTATACTCTAGTTGTTCAATATGCTGATTACCAAATGAGTGAACGAATGATGGCAGTCTTTGAATTTCGCATTGGTCCGGCCGCGTATGTTTTGGCAATGTGGCTGGAAAATGTTTCAAAATTGTATGGCTCTAATATAGAGGATATTTTATATTTTAAAATATATTCATACACTTTTCGTGAAAAGTAATGAATGTCATAAACCTAATATAACTTGATTGTAACAATTGTAAATCACGTAACTAGAAAGTTAATCAAATCTGCTCTTCAAAAATTACGAGGAAGATAACAGGTCAATGTGAAACTCTTGAGATGAAGAATATTTGTTATTCCCTCTTCTGTTGTGTTTCTTAATACAATGTCCTCCCAACTTGCTTTTGCTTGTTGTAGACATCTGTTTAAAATACAAACCTTCTGCTGATATATTATATAAACAAGGTTATGCACTTTTCATTTACATATTTTAGAACCTTTTTTACCTCTCTTAGGGGTTTCCATAGGATTTTTCAGCTAGGGGTCCTTGGACCCTAGTGTATGATAAATTGGGGGTCCTTAGTTAATTTGTAGGGTCCCATATATGCAGTTTATACTTGACGAAAGTTTATTTTAGGGGTCCCAAGGATGCACAGTAAGTTGGAAATGGGAGTCCCTAGAAAGAAAAGGGAGTCGGGGACTCCAGATTTCTGCGTCAAGGAAATTTCTGCACTCTGATGTCACTTGACTTATTAGCCGTTAAGTCATTCCATGAAGTTTCAAGTCATTTGGTGATTTATATGTATTTCAGATGAGATCAGTGCCATACTTGCCGAGTCAGGATTAACCATGGAGACGGTGTTGTCAAGGAGATCTGGTCCTGAGTTTCTGTCTATACTCAGGTTTACTAGGACCACGGACATATAAACCATGGATTGGAAACATCCTATTGTGTGTGGTTAGATAAGTTTGAAATTTCGCAACCTACGAGATTTTCTTCCGAGACCAAACCCATGATATAAATTTTGCAATGTGGGCCATCTTGTTGGGTAGATTGCCAACTATCGCTGATCGATAAATTGATGGAAATTCGTGATTCTTATCGAGGGTGCGAGGATTGTGGGTAAATTATTTCTTGTTATCGTTTCACCGATATCAGCCTGTTTGGAATCCGTGGTTTATATGTCCGTGCTAAGACCGAGTCGGGATGATGATAACTTACGGTTAACTATCAACTCTTCCTGTTGTCTAAACATATGAGAATGACAGCAAGCTCTGGACATACGCTCGTATGTGAATACCTGGGTACTAGACAACGTTCTACAACGTTGGAAACTATGTTGGTTGGAGTGTTTGTTTCTGTGTACAGAGTATGAAGACTGTGACTTTAAAGTTCAGTTTAGATTGAATGTTGAGATTTGAACTATTGACGGAGAATTAGTGGTGATAAGCCGTGGAAAACTGTTTACTGTAGGAAGCTATGGTAGACTTACTGTTGTCCAATAGGGAGTTGCCACTATGTGGCTGGTTTGTAATCTGTGAATAATATACTAAGTACATTTTTTTTAAAAGCACTTTTTAGACCCGTTATGCGTTTGTTAAGTGTCATTTTAGATTGTTGTCAATCTCATCTGATATGAAATTACTGGTTGATTGTCATGAAATATATATATATGTTGCATATCCATGAAATAATATTATGTCATTTGCTTTTCTTTATCCCTATATAAATCAACAAAACTCGACAACAAACAAAACTTTGTATCGCATGTTTAGAAATGTGCTGAGTATATGTGTCTTGCCTCGTCCTCAGAACATGCACAGCACCACCAGCAGTAGAATATCCCAGAAGTCTGATATTGACTCCTTACACTTTGATAAGCTTTCTTCAAAATCTTGCTTTTTCAGTTGATTTTCAAGTCTGGATACACATTACCTTGTCTGACTTGATGTGATATGTAAAAACTATGGTCATTTTGTAACAAGTGGTATATGAATGTAAGTCACTGATAGAGTTGAAACAATGGGTAGAAAAGTAATTTCATGTTTTGTCTTTTTTTGTCCAAAAATATTTATTTGTATAGTAAGCACTGTAATATTTATGTGTGTTGTACCTTGCAGTTAAATAAAAGAAAAGTACTACAGTATATCAGGAAATGATGCATGTGTTTATTATAACTATTACATGTATATACATTGTACACAATTATGGCCTTACAAATGCTGCTACCGTTGTGATTGGTCGACCAAAATGCAATTCGGACTGGTAAGTCTACTTTGTAATTTATGATACAGAAAGTTGGGCTGGTAGAGACAGAATCTTATGGATTTTACATTATAAAATTTTGCGGCTCCATTTTCTACGAGATGTGCTATGTGCCAAGGATCTGATTCTAACTGGCCAAAGTCTTGACTTTTTAGGGGTTTATTTGCATATGTGTAATCATATGAGTTTTCATGTTTCCTTTACGATTGAATCGTTTACCACAAACGTGACATTCAAACGCTTTCTCTCCAGTATGTATAACAATATGTCTGGACAGGACAGATGATGTCGTGAACGCTCGGCTGCAGTATGGACATGCATGTCGTGACTTTCGAGTTGATTCAGAATCATCTGCATCTGAAATAATGAGAGAAAAAAAAGTTACAAATAGAAATGATTTGTCAAAGTACTAGAGATGTAGAAAAACTAGACATCAATATGAAAAAATGATAGTTTCCCTCTGCCATCGGAGGTTAAGGTATAAGTAGGTGTGATGTCACCATGTGTTTCTTTTCTTTATTTCAAAAACACCGAATACTTCAGTTCAAAGATTTGGGCTATGACCAGAATAGAATTCAATACATTTGATGATTTTTTATTTATATTGTAAGGTAAGATCAGAAGTGGCAGATTTGAAGTGGTTCAGTGTACATGTGTATCCAAATTACAGTCATTATCACTGGCCTTGTTACATACAATGGGAAACAAGACTATAATTGCGAAAGACTGCAATTCCAATATTGTATACTTGGGGTCTAAAGGAACGCTGCTCATGAAATGAAATGAGAACCATAGCCAAACTTCTCATTTGATGTAAAACAAATTCTGTACAATTCAAAACTAAATGCCATAACTGATATGTGTTGCCTTTATAAAAGTACTTAAGTTGCCATGTGTTGGTGAACACTCAAAAGTAGCTTACATAAGTGAGTGAGGTATGTAAGTCCTCGTAGTGTACAGCAAACGTTCGGTACACCATTATTGTATATGCTTCTTTACGAAAACTTGGATACAATGGTTTTTGTACCAAACCCTTTTATAGCATTCAGACAGAATAGTTCTGCAAACAAAAATCTGTTCAAGAACGCATGGAAACAATGACCATGTAAGTACATCAAATATCTTTGAAAGGCCTCTATTATGGCCCCTACTGCCAGGTTTCATTATACTGTGATGTTGGAACATCAAGCAAAAGAAATATTATGAATAAAGTGTACTATGCAACTTTCTCCCGACAGAATATTCACAATCCAAAATATAAAAAACAGTCGCCAACATCTTTTCGTTGAAATTCAACATCAAGCTTTAGAGACTGCCGTTTTTGGGCAACCGCAAATAATGCAATCAAGACACAATGTATCATTGACGGCTAAAATGATCATGCTCCTTTCTAGAATTGCCCAAGAGTAAGTACGGAAGTAGCTACTAGTATATCATTACACATTGTAAATGATCAGTATAAACTTAGAATACCATACAAGCTTTGAAATGTAGATACTATAAAATTACTGCGCAGAGCATTCGTGGTCATCAGTTAGACCTGACCAGCTTTCCTGGGTTTCTCAAAAACATGTTTTGACAGCAACTGACAATTTTGTCTTCATAAAGTAATACTATGCTCATTATAATGTTCAATTTTGTTATCTAAAAAAACATGAAAATACAGTTCATGTAGTTGAAACACCAATATATGAGCACTGCTGTGGGATTTACAACCTCTTCTGTAAGTGACTTCATTTCAAGAAAATGTCTGATGTAACTATTTGCAAGCAGAAACAATATTTCATATGGTCACTTTGTTTTCATATTGCCAAATGTGGCAAATATTGCTTACTGTCAGTACATGGTGACGTCAATTGTTACGTTTGCCGGAAATGAAGTCCATTAAAGAAGAGGTTGGAAATGGTACAGCGGCGCTCAAATATAGACGGGCCGATCCAAAAGCCTGTAATTGACTTTTTAGTGCACAAAGTATCTTGCAATGCAACAAACCTGCAAAGTTTCCCACACATTTCTGTCTAGTCGCCCTTTCATTGGTCAGTGACGTATCTTCTACACAGCTGAGTTCGTTAGAGGCAAAACTTGTATATGAGTTGACTGACTTTTATTCTAAATAGTGCATACACTGGGATTCAACACAAATTTTGCAGTTAAGGGTTTTAGGCCACTTGAAAAAACTGCTGCTGTAAGCCAGAATGTTGCATCAATATTTGTAGTAATAGTAAACAAGTGGAAAGCACCATAAATTAATGAGAGCCAAACTCCCATAAGTACATTTCCGTCATTTTACCAAATGTAATTTGCTGGGAATTTGGTGAAGCTCTGCTGGACATAAAACAATTAAAAATTATTTCTTAAAGTCATTGTATCACAGGACTCGGTCTAACTATAGAAGAGTAAATATGTTTTTATTGACTCCTGAAAAGATGTCATTTTGAGTTTTGAATTGGCACAAACAATATGCTTTATCAAAGATACAATAATAATTTATTCCTCAGCATATTTTCAAAAAAGAGAATGTTGTAATATCTATAGATTCAAAAGACTTCCTTTTTTTCTGGTGCAGCCGTACTAACATGGCTTTGTTTTTTGCATATCAGTGTTGTGTAAGCCAATCAAATCTTACATTAACCACCAAGACAATTTCTCTTCAACCAAACAACATTTGTAACCTTGACGCCGATTGGTTAACCTTTCGATAAGGGGTACGTTACCTTACCGAAATCCACTGTATTTTGGTAAATTTACCTAAATCCATTTTCAATTACCCTCATCTATCCTTACAAGTATTGGTGTTACAATAGTGTAGCATAATCGAGTGATCAGCAATTCTAACATCTAGGCATTTTATTATGTTGCAGAAGAAAATCTAAACCTTCAGATTGCAACTAATTTGCTTGCATAGATTGCCCTGACCATCTTTCAAGATATTTCTTGTTAACAAATGGGGTTGTTTGTAAGTTTTGTCTGTGTGTTACATGTTAAAACAAGATTTGTTGAATTCCATATAAATATTTTACGTTCAGATGGGCCAGATAAATCTATCAGCAATGAGGTCGAACTGCTGCAGTGTTTTATCCTCTTCAAGTAGAACATAACGCTCATCTAGGTTTCAAACACACAACTTACGAGTTGGTAGTTGCGTGCTCTAGGGTGTGAGTGAATGAGATAGTCCCTAATAAAACCTGGAGTAAGAAGTACAGTTGGCCCTTGTACATTTCAATACATCGGGTCTGAAATTTTATCTCAATTAATATATCGTTTCGAATAGCTCATTTCCATTTGACGTGCCCAAGAAGATACATCAGGACCTGATATTTAGTTCAGATCATACCAAGTATGCGAATAGAAGGATGTCGAGAAACCGAGGTCCAGCTGTAGTATGACAAAAAGCCTAGCTCTTGCTTTCGTTGCTTTAATTAATTTTATTTGATACATGCAAAATACAGATTAACAAACACAACCCGACACAATGCTGTAAAAGTACAAAACCACCACAATACACAATGCTTTGAATGTGAGAAAACAGTATATATAATCTCTATAATCCGATATTTATATACTTGTCGCACACTGGCAATATATACTCATATGTAAAACTATATTATATGTTAGATAAATTCATCTATTTAACTTGTTAAATTTATTGGTACAAATATGATGGTATAGTGTTGCTGTATAGTAATACAGGTAAGATTGTAGAACTTGTAGTCATGATTGAACTTTAAAGACTTCAGACAAAACACCTGCCCTGCGTTCAGTTACGGCTAACAATTGCGAATGTTTTGTATCCCTCGCCCACTGCATCACATCGCCTGCACAGAGGAAACCAAATTGCAAAACGTTACGAAATGTTACGAAACGATAACCTCAAATACCTTTACTGAACGCAGGGCTGTTAACAAACGACGTGCAGTAATAAGAAACCAACTGAATATTATAAATGCAATAGTCAACTTTTTACAACTTAACATTTAAATTTCCACAGAAATAGTTAATCTCCCATATTCAAATAAAACCAATGCCGTTTTTTGAGAAGAGAGGCATTAAGAGTGACATAGGCATTGTTGTAAAAGCGCCACCTTGAGGGCATTGCAATTTGTATGTTGGAATGGGAAGATGTAATACTGTTGTTTAACAATGAACAAGTATTTATATCATCTCCTATAGCAAGCAAAGGTTGTTTCAAAATGCATGATGCCAATAGATGCATTTAATTAATCAATCACTTTATACATGTCTTCTCATTGCCCATTACTATCAAACTTTTATCGAGAGTTTTGAGCAAAACTACTGTAACACAAACTTGGTAAATAAATAATTACAATAGTTTTAAAATGAAACAATCTATATATATATTGTATATTAATGACTATGTGCATCATAATGAGCATAACAAATCAATATTTCCCACTAACCATTTATTAACCACCTCTGAACATTACATACTGTACTAGTGAATCAATTGCCAATTACCGTACTTGTAAATGTTTAAAAAAGTTCTAATTATGAATATGAATATAAACTATCATTGACTAAGGGTTTCTATGAAAATATGTCAATAAATGTTTTGTAACAAAAAATTATGTACACTGAAACGGTGAACCGAGGTATGTACAAGCCTCCATCAAAATGTCTAGAAGTTTTGAAATTTCAACAGAAGCCTCAATGACTTACAAATTCATACCACAAACAGTTTAAAATGTCTTCAATTGGTTAAGTGCCAACTATGAGAAGTCTACTGACTGGGAATGAATACTGTTCCACTGTACAACTGTACTTCATATGAACAGTCGCACGACTTTACTTCATATGTACAATCATATGGGTTTTCATATTTCCTTTTCTGTTGAATCTTTTACCACAAACATTACATTCGTACGGTTTCTCTCCAGTATGGGTTAAAAGATGCCGATTCACATCCGTTGTTGATGTAAATAAACGACTGCATAGTGGACACACATGTTTGCCCCCTCGCCTTGATGAATCCATACCGAGAGACGTTGAATCCATACCGAGAGACGTTGAATCCATACCGAGAGAAGTTGAATCCATACCGAGCGACATTGAATCCAAACCAGCAGGATCTGAAATAGCAAAGAGAAACTATTACTGGTATTTTCTAGGTATTACTTATCAAGAGGAGTGTTATTTAATGCACGTTTCTGTGAAATGACCGTTCTTTGTAGTGCACCATCTTCGGATACCCATGTTATTATATTATTCTTCGTACATCACTGCGGTAATATCTATTATCAATATTTCTGCCTCCTGCATTATAAATAACAAGTATGCAAGATTGCGTTGAAACTTAAGACTGCCCATGGACCAATGAAACGGCATGTGACATAACGGAATGTTTGTTAATAAAGGAGGAGATGACAATTGTTAGCAAAAATACCTGTTAATTGCATAAGTAATTAAAATTTGGTACATCCATTTTCATTGCACGTTTACACCTTGTTATTGATCTATGTTTTCTAAAACAATAAAACTTTGGGCTGATTGGAAATGGATCCATGTAAAAGATAAATAAAAAAAATGAGGTTTTATTATGTTTATAAATGTATGGGTGATTGTGTTGTTTATAAATGTATGAGTGATTGCGTTCTTCGTAAATGTATGGGTGATTGTGTTGTTTATAAATGCATGGCTGATTGTGTTGTTTATAAATGTATGACTAATTGTGTTGTTTGTAAATGCATGGCTGATTGTGTTGTTTATAAATGTATGACTGATTGTGTTGTTTGTAAATGCATGGCTGATTGTGTTGTTTATAAATGTATGACTGATTGTGTTGTTTATAAATGTATGGGTGATTGTGTTGTTTATAAATGTATGACTGATTGTGTTGTTTATAAATGTATGGGTGATTGTGTTGTTTATAAATGTACGGGTGATTGTGTTGTTTATAAATGTATGGGTGATTGTGTTGTTTATAAATGTATGGGTGATTGTGTTGTTTATAAATGTATGGGTGATTGTGTTGTTTATAAATGTATGGGTGATTGTGTTGTTTATAAATGTATGGGTGATTGTGTTGTTTATAAATGTATGGGTGATTGTGTTGTTTATAAATGTATGGTGGTTGTGTTGTTTATAAATGTATGGGTGATTGTGTTGTTTATAAATGTATGGGTGATTGTGTTGTATATAAATGTATGGGTGATTGTGTTGTTTATAAATGTATGGGTGATTGTGTTGTATATAAATGTATGGGTGATTGTGTTGTTTATAAATGTATGGGTGATTGTGTTGTATATAAATGTATGGGTGATTGTGTTGTTTATAAATGTACGGGTGATTGTGTTGTTTATAAATGTATGGGTGATTGTGTTGTTTATAAATGTATGGGTGATTGTGTTGTTTATAAATGTATGACTGATTGTGTTGTTTATAAATGTATGGGTGATTGTGTTGTTTATAAATGTATGGGTGATTGTGTTGTTTATAAATGTATGGGTGATTGTGTTGTTTATAAATGTATGGGTGATTGTGTTGTTTATAAATGTATGGGTGATTGTGTTGTATATAAATGTATGGGTGATTGTGTTGTTTATAAATGTATGGGTGATTGTGTTGTATATAAATGTATGGGTGATTGTGTTGTTTATAAATGTATGGGTGATTGTGTTGTTTATAAATGTATGGGTGATTGTGTTGTTTATAAATGTATGGCTGATTGTGTTGTTTATAAATGTATGGGTGATTGTGTTGTTTATAAATGTATGGCTGATTGTGTTGTTTATAAATGTATGGGTGATTGTGTTGTTTATAAATGTATGGGTGATTGTGTTGTTTAAAAATGTACAGGTGATTGTGCTGTTTATAAATGTATGGCTGATTGTGTTGTTTATAAATGTATGGGTGATTGTGTTGTTTATAAATGTATGGGTGATTGTGTTGTTTATAAATGTATGGGTGATTGTGTTGTTTATAAAGGTATGGGTGATTGTGTTGTTTATAAATGTATGGGTGATTGTGTTGTTTATAAATGTATGGGTGATTGTGTTGTTTATAAATGTATGACTGATTGTGTTGTTTATAAATGTATGGGTGATTGTGTTGTTTATAAATGTATGGGTGATTGTGTTGTTTATAAAGGTATGGGTGATTGTGTTGTTTATAAATGTATGGGTGATTGTGTTGTTTATAAATGTATGGCTGATTGCCTTGTTTTTGCTGATTTATGGCTATCAGTAGCTGTACATCAAAATATGAATTACCTATCAACAACAGGGAATATGTTTGTTAAAAAACTGCAGACAGTCTAGATGTATTATGGTAGACCAGTCAAAGTTTAACATTATTTTCGAAATTAGAGAAGTACATAAAATCTAATCCAAAAGTGACAGTATATTTGTATAAAAATATTGTTATATGCATTAAAATATACATTAATTATTCACATTAAATCTTGTGTATTGTAGAAATTATTGAAAGCACACATAATTTGAATGGTTTGTGGTTGCATGTAAATTCTGTCAGAAATACACATACACATTTTGGTTTTGAGTATAAATTCCATTCTTCCAACATTGTAGATAAAGTTACCATACATTCATCAATAACATCCATGGTTAAATTAACTCCCCCTATGTTTTTTCTGTCAATATCGGTGGACAAAATACAACTTTTAAGACAATAGTTCAGCCTAGTGAAATGCATCACATGTACTGTATTTACCAGGAAAAACCATCGATCAATTATCGATTATTAATTGGTTATCACCACTCTGCAAATACACTGTGTTATAGTGCTGTTAGATTGACCGCGACCTGGTGTATGAACTTTCAGGACTGATCCATGTCAGTAGGTATAGAAATGCGCTCATGTGTAAAAATATAACTGCTGTTTGGTTTACTTTCTATCAAGAATATCTGATTTTCTCTGTCAAGCCTACGAACAAACATGAACATTTCCATACACCTATTTTGAAGTGTAATGTTCCAGGTAATATATTCATATGTTCGCGATTCATAAAACCGCACTATTCTTGAACTTATCCAATGACTTTAGATCCTCAACCCTGTTTGTATTTGTAACTTCGACTTACGCTATATATCGTTGCTACAACTTGCATGTATAATGTTTATTGAAATTACTCTTTTAATTTATAAAAGCCTTTTTTGACTGCAAAGTGCACACTGGGAAAACCATGTTAATGCAACAAATAACAAAATGGCAGGAAAGTAGCAGAATGAAACAGAAAGAAAACATGGAATGCTACAGAAAGAGATGGAAATTAATCCATCACCGGTATGTTGAATTATGATCAATCAATTACTTGGATGGTCAACCTGACCAATCATCAACCAACTCAACCAATCGGAACAACGCAAGTATTTACATTAATAGATATTTGTAAAGCAATTTAGCTTACTGCCTTTTGCCTATGAATGATAAAAAAATGAAAAAATTTAATAAATAAATTTACAACATCAAAAAATAATGACAATACATTTTGTTATAGAACTTCACAGAATTCCATTAATCAAATTAAGGTATTATAATGGCACCGAATTCACAACAGTTTGGTTCGTAAAGCAGGCGTCAAATTCAACCAATAACCAAATAACCTCCACTCAACCCCAAGCTAAACTGAAGTCCACTCTAAATCCAACTTTTTTTTCAGTTGAGAGGAAGTTAGATTAACCAAGGTACGATGATAATCTACAGTAACAAGTATGTACATCAGGTACTCTAGGTATACAGCAATACAATCAACTTTGTGTCTTTTATATAACATTATATTTTTCTGTTGGTTCATCAGTCAGGAGACATACACATGTAAGAAACATCCATAGAGTGAATTGTATCCAATAATGTAAATCAACTATCATTTCCATATTACAGTACCAATTGTTTAGTCAACATGACTTTATCTCTCTTCTCAAAAAAAACCACATTCAAGTCGGAACATACATCGAAACAACTTGGAAACATCTTACCCTGACAAACAATATACCCACAATAAGACATCAGCAGAGATCATACAATATGTCGCAGCAGTCATTTCGTAACAAAATAATTTCAAACAACGAAAAGATGAATATTAGCCGACAGAAGGCACCTACAGCGCTTTCTTCCCGGCATTACTCAGAATCACAACAACATACCGAGTATACTGACCATGCCCTTCAATGAAGCCTACATTATGCCTTAACACCTCTTTGATGTACAATAACCATGTGTGTTCTCATGTTTCCCTTCCTATTGAAACGTTTCCCGCAGATCGAACATTCCCATGGTTTCTCCCCGGTATGTGTGAGAACATGACGAGCCAAGGCCGACGATGATGACATTGGACGACTGCAATACTGGCAAACATATTTACACACCAGATCACTGCCGTCATGGATTCCAATTGGTAAAGCACCGTCTTGTGAAGAGATTGAGTCTGCTGAAAAAGTAAGAACACTACAGTAAACCAGGATCTTATGTCAATAATTCTCTCTCGTAACTAAGTATAATAAACCCAATTCAATAATGCTTTCATTATCGATGTATCCAATATATTGGGTATAGGGTGGGAAGGTTGTTTAAATCATATTTTCAATTATGCACGGATGAAAAGGTTTTATACAACACCCCTATAATAGATATTGAGGTAAACACGATTATGAAAGAAATAGCAAATTTGAGTTATAGGTGAATGCTTACAGAAGTAAACATTCCATTGTATATACAGAACATGGGCAAGAATAGTATTAACAATTGATATTCTTCCACTATGTTCCATAAAAAGTGCACGAAAATGTTGTCTGTTCCTGAAAAACGCTTTTATCTTTGATAAATTGCAGTAAAACCTCGCTTAAAGACCGCCTCAATAGTAAGACCACCTCGAAACTAAGAAGACAATTTTCAAGTCCATTTTCAAGTTGTTTTACTCTTGCATCAACCCCAATATTAAGACCACCTTCAAGGCCCCCATAGGTGGTCGTATTATTGAGGTTTTACTGTATATCATAAAGAAAATCTTGTGTTGATCTGATCGGCACTTCTTTATTTTTGCATCCCGAGTATTATTACAATCTTTGTCATTAATTGTATCTTATATCAATATCACAAGGACAATATATGTGTAAACTATGTGATATATTTATTCAGAATTGATCATGAAACAAAGTTGAAAACTACCACAATCATTGTATAACATTACGAACACATTGAAAGATTTTACAATATTCCAAAGTATGAACCAAATAATTTGGTATCCAAGTGATATGACTGTCTGCCCACTCTATCATCCAATAAGAATTGTTCACAGACTTCCATCACAATCCAGAGACAGAGACGGATTCTTTTTTTCGCATACTTTTTTGTTAAGAAATAAAGGATGAAATAGTCACGTTTTGAGGAACACGAAAAATCGGTCAATGGCTTAATAAAAAAAATTAACATATTATAGACATATGATTTACAAATGATTTCCAGTTATCATTGGCTGTACGGCTGACAATGTGAGGTCATCAGCACGAGATTCTTGCCTTCAATGTGTGGGAGAGTTAGATAGATTGTTCCAGCGTGACCATTAACGCAGGAAATTCTGGTCTGGTTTACACGACATAAAGTCCAGCTCAATTCAATTCGCTTTTGCCTGAAATGGCAACAAAACTGAATGTGGGCACTTCTCTGCACTAGAAATCTTTTCACACGTTCTTCTCAGAAATTCTGGCATTTAAACATTTCAGTCACATACATCTTTATTAGGAAATTCTGGCAACTTTAAATGGGACATTTTATGTGTTCTCATGTTGTCTTTTCGGCTAAATCTTCTTCCACAAGTTTCACATGAATACGGCTTTTCTCCCGTATGTTTCATTATGTGTCTGTTCAAGTCAAACCGTGTCGCAAAAGGTCTGCTGCAATATGGACATATATGGTTGGGCATTCGAGCGATGATATCTCCCTTACTTGATCTGTTAACTCTCTTATCTGAAATTGAAACAAAACAGAAACTTCTGTAACAAATGCTTAGTGAATATACAAATACTTAACGTTACCATCTTATAACTAACAATAAGTATATACCCGCATCTAGATATACACCTATGCTGTTATATATCTAAACACTGTGTCATATAGTGAACAATCATATCAATTTCACACAAATATTTTTGTAAATACAATTTACATGTACGTTGTATTTACTGCGACATTGATAGCCTTATTTTACTAAAATGTCAATATTTACTTATAAATATTTAGCGTTTTGTCCAGAAAGGCAATCAATTACAAGATTAGTATTAGAATAGCTAAAATATTAACTAAGTAAGATCTATACATGCGGTGGTTGACAGGGTGGACATTCAATGTATGGATGATAGTGTTTGAAGCCTAAGTTGTGTAAGCCAATATCTGTACATGCATTTGTAATTTTCATTGGCAATTTTGTCCCAACATTTCCTGCATACATTAGAAAGAAATCTGTAACATATGGTGATACCAGGTGCCTTATTCTTAAACATTAATTGTTGTTACTCACTCTCTATACTGTTCTTTTACCCACTCTCTATACTGTTCTTTATACCCACTCTCTATACTGTTCTTTTACCCACTCTCTATACTGTTCTTTATACCCACTCTCTATACTGTTCTTTACCCATTCTCTATACTGTTCTTTTACCCACTCTCTATACTGTTCTTTACCCACTCTATACTGTTCTTTACCCACTCCCTATACTGTTCTTTACCCACTCTCTATACTGTTCTTTACCCACTCTCTATACTGTTCTTTACCCACTCTCTATACTGTTCTTTACCCACTCTCTATACTGTTCTTTTACCCACTCTCTATACTGGTCTGTACCCACTCTCTATACTGTTCTTTACCCACTCTCTATACTGTTCTTTACCCACTCTCTATACTGTTCTTTACCCACTCTCTATACTGTTCTTTACCCACTCTCTATACTGTTCTTTACCCACTCTCTATACTGTTCTAACAATGTAAAGGCAAAAAAAGAGCATTTAACATTTCAAAGGTTAAATCTCAGTTTCAGTATTAAATGTTTGTGAATAAGGGCCTCTGTTTTCTCTATATCTCATTTATCCGAGGTCTAACAATCAACGTAGACCTTGTAAAACCAACATAATTTATTATATATGTATATTCTTCATTGTGGCTCTAAACTAATAGATTGCATCCTATGATCGATTGAGAAAAATGTCCATAAGAATTCTACGGTTATCAGCGCCAAAGTTTGGACAAACACAAATATTTTCTAACCTTTACCCCTGAACATACAACAAGCAAACAGAATGTCAAATTAAACATACACAATTTTGGCACAAGTTGTCATGGCATCTTGTATTGGTGTTTGCAAAGAATAAATATTTGATAATTTCAATGCCTGCAAGTTTTGTAGACAAATATAATGTGCAATTTAATAGTCACACAAACTTTACAATAAAACTTTTCTAATTAACTGTATAGACCTCAAGCGTTGAAGCTCAGTGTAAGAGCACAAACTCCAAATAGGACACAAGTTACTGGTTAGTAACCCAGAAAGCTGTAATTTAAAATAATTAATATACTGCTAATTTGTTTCACAATAATGTAAAATAAGTAACTTAAACTGAATAAAAAATCAGATACTTCTTTGAAGTCTCATAATGATATACGATATACGAGTCTAAAATCAGACCTTCAGAAACCTCAAACATTAGACACCTGAGCACACCAGTATACAGGTATATACCACAATATATTACCATTTTGTCCTATTCTATCAACAAGCTTACATGTCATTTATAAAGCTGTTCAAAATAAGGAAAGAAATGCCAGGCAGTGAACACCACCATTACACTGTCCAACATTGGTGAACATTCCAATCATTGCAATACACAGTACAAGCAACTCAAGTTCACAAAAATATAGAAACCAACATGGTTGCTTTTCATTTGTGGTAGCAGCAGCATCAGCAACAACAACAACAATGGTTTATGAAGCTTAAAGTTCTCACCCATTAAAAATTAAAAGTTTATTGCCATATGAACAGCAACAGTGTGGGCTTTGAGGGCTCCTTTCTGATTGAAGCCTTTTTGACATTGCTGGCACACAAATGGTTTTTCTCCCGTGTGGATTCTCAAGTGTTGTTCTAAAGCAAACTTTGACTGCATATTTTTCTGGCAATATCTGCAAATGTGCTTAACAACAGGGGAACTGGAATCCGTCCTCGAATGCTGGAACTGGTTTGTACTATCTGAAATGACAAAAAATAAGCACTTCAAGATCACTGTAAGGTCGAGGATCTCAAGGCATGCCATACTCGTTCAGTATTGTATAAGAACATCGAATCGCCAACAGATTCTGAAAACAACATTGTATACTCATATTTACACAACAACACTAAATATTCACTGTATCAATTTATGATCAAGGTAAATTTTAACCTTTTTTTTAAAAAGACGCATTAAAAGGACTCAGTTAATGTGTATACAGGTGTATGGTCATAAACTAAACATTTCTTGCTCGTCTTCTTGGAGTAAAGGTACATTACAGAACACCAAAATGAACCAGGGACTTATAAGACTGAAACTCAGACTTAAGACTTTAAAATGTTTAATGTGCGATTTGCTCCTATGTTGTAATAAAAGAAAAGATATTAATAAAAATTGGCAAAAGTGTAGAGTGGGTATCAACAATTGCTCAGACAAAATTTCAATTGTTAAGATTAATGAAAACAAAATGCTAATAATATTGATTGCCAAATGAATATGAAGACTTATCAGAATTTCAGTCACAAATTGTTTGTGAATAAGCCTCAGAGGTTAGATCTACCTGTATGCTATCATAATGTAGATGATATATATGCCAGTGAGAATTATTCTATTTTTTTTAAGCAATATCTGATGGTCTGATTATTTATTGTTATAAAATGTTCAACACAGAATTATTTTCTTCATATCTATTTATTACATTATATAATGTTATTGATTATAAAACTAATCAATGCACATGTTATAAAGTAAGCTCACAAAATGTACACACAATAGATAATACAAAGGAACAACAACAATGTGAATACAACACAATTATAGAACAACATTTT
Source organism: Mactromeris polynyma (assembly GCA_032209605.1). Lineage (NCBI taxonomy): Eukaryota > Metazoa > Mollusca > Bivalvia > Venerida > Mactridae > Mactromeris > Mactromeris polynyma. The sequence goes on from JASFXZ010000007.1 coordinate 7,648,602, forward strand.
TACATGAAACTCAATTTTTTCTTATTTTTCTTAACCATCTGTCACCACGGCCACCGTATAAGGAAAAGTATGGTATTTATTGTAGACATTTATCAACGAACGGCTGACTCTGGTAAGAAAACCTAGTTACTTCTACTGAATTTATACGTTTTGAAATTAGTGATCATTGAGGTTTCCTAGTCATGTGAGTGTGGCCAGTAATTTTATTTCATTATTCAAGAAAACTGACAGATAGGTCAGATAAAAATTAAAGAAATTCACTTTCTCTCCATTGATTTGTGAAAGTGTAGTATTTCAGGGTAAAATCTCATTACAACAAGAAACTTTAATCATCAGGCGCTTGTTCTGGTTACATTTTTATTATTGTTATAAATATAATTTCATTACAAATAAACGGGTTTTCTGAACACACTCCATCAGTTGTTTTCAAAATAATCTGGATTAAATGCCGTAAATACCATGCTCTTCCATGGACGGTGGCCACGGTGATTTGCGGTGGTCCATTTAGTGCATAAAATCATAATTATGTACAATACAGAATATTTTTTGGTAATATCAATAACATACATTGAAACTATTCGAGTTCCGCCACGACAAATCTTGTATTAGTGACCAAAAAGTCCAATTCAGGTTTTTACAATTTCAAACAGATATATGTTTCAACTTTCATTTCAATCCGAAAGTAGTAAAATCGGACGCCAACTTTTCTTTTTATAGCAATTCCAATATTAAGAACAAAATGTAAAATTAAGTTACAAAATGGCGACGTAGGTCAGAATGTACATAATTCTTAAAAAAAAATCAAATTATGCAATACTTAATATTTCCTTGTTCCTTTAATTCTTTATATCACAATTAGGCCTCCAAAACATCTTCGGCCAATGCGCTTAGTTTGTGACGTTAAAACTTTGATTAGAGAACACTCAACGTTGTAACCAACGTCACTAATACAAGTTTGATCATGGCGCAGCTCCTATTCATGATATTTTCTAAGTAATTATTAGACATTTAACCTTATGAACCATGATGTGTTTAAGAAGGCGAGATGTTGAAAGCAATAACATTGAATATGTTGTATCTATTAATCGAAAATAATTGATTAACATAATGTATTATAAATGCATTATAAAATCATTTTTGAAAAAGGTTTAATAATAAAATCCGATTCCACTCGATGATTGTCGAGACAATAGTACGGACAAGAAAGTATATGCAAAATAAAAAAAGAACCAGTTTTTCCAAGAAATAGTGAAGTAAAATATATAGAAGACTGGCAGACTTAGACAGATGGAGGAGGCTGGAAGATGGTTGCTCCAGTCTACATGCATTGCCCAAGTATTTTAGCCCAATGACCTTTGGGATACTCAACCCATTAACAGTACATGTATGCCATTTACTCAGACCAATCTACATGCAAGGTTTATGACCATAGGGCAAGTAGTAATGAAGATATATAGCAACAATGAATCCCTTATCAAATTTTTTTTAACTTAAAGCATTAAACATTGACTTAGACAGCTAGAGAGGATGAAGATGGTTTAAGGGTGAGTATAATAGCCCTCCTATTTCTTCAAATAGACAAGCCAAAATATTTATAAATCATATCGTTGAAATGATAAGGGTACCAATGTATCAGTATAATGATAAGCATATCTGCATCTGCAGCTCCAATTACCCGTAACACATTATAGAAAATGATAATTTGAGCATAATTATACAATTAAATAGATCAATCTACAAGAGCAAGAAACTCAATTACAATATATTTACTTCCTCCATCAGAATACAATGTAAACATATTTTAGCTGCCACATCAACCTTGTAATCAACATTTGCATATAACTATTTTGTCAGGAATACAGAGGCAGATCCAGGAATTGCTTAGGAGGGGGGGGGACTCTTTGGTCATATTATTATTTGCTCAAGCCTGATAAAAAGGCAATTTGTGTTTTACTCTTTGTCTTTAAGTTATTGAACGTAATAACATATCAGAAGGACTATAAACATTATCATCATAGAATATAATGCTACAATACATCAGAATTGCTTATTTGAAAATCCTAAATTGTAAATCTTCGTTTATTTTTGTATTCATACATTCATGTAAGGTTGGGGGAATTTTAGGGTGCACCAGATGTGTCTTCAATGAAACATTTTGAATTACGAAAAATTGTCAACAATACAAAATCTAACGCATAATCTTACACATAATCCAACATGTGGCTGAGAATCGATACTTTAAGTTTGTTGAAATTTTATCATATCCGAGTTCTATACCTTCATACAGTCATGCATATATTCAATCATATCAGGGGCCTGGTACTAAGACAAACAACTTCTAGGCCAGAGGCGTATCCAGCATTTGGTCTTTGGGGGTCGTAATTTTTTGGTTTTGCTTGAGCCTTATTAAACGGCAATGACTGTTTTTAAGTTTTAAGATATTGAGCATAAAACCAATTCAGAAGGACATTATTAAATACAATTATAATTAAAGATCTCATTATTTTCGTATTTAATCTCAGACATACAGGTAAGGTTTGGAAATTTTAGGGGGGCTCGCGCCGGGTGCGCCCAACTACCCTTGGATCCCCTAGTGTTCTAGGCGATGGTTATTTTTTTGTCCAACAATATTATACCTGGCATAAAATTTGTACAAACCTGCGTTAGCAGTAAAATACAGGGCAGGCTTATGTGAATCATCATGTATACACTGGACGAGAATAAAGACAGTATCCTACTACAGCATTTGCTAAAGTCATATAAATGCCAGTTCAATGTTTCCTGATTGTGCTTATCATAAGAAACACTATTTTTTAGTGAATATGGCTTTAAGTCACATTTACAGCCATGGCCAAGCTGAGTATCATCCTCAACAATGATTGTTATATTCCAGGATGTATTTAACACTTCAGCAGTGAGTGGTAAATGACCATGGAGGCCGCTTAAAGCAGCATGACATATTTTATGAAATCTAAGTATATAGAAAAACTTTATTACATATCTGGTAGGGAATGACATTCTTGCTGCAGAAAAGTTTTAAATCACTGAATTTTGTATAATATTCAATAAATGAAACATTTAACTCCTGACTTTCTTCCAAGAAACTTTGCTATCACTGAAGAACTACAGATAAACTTTTAAATATGTCTGACATGAAACCACATTTAAACCATTTTTGATGTAATGAAACCTAATGTCATTCTGTGATCTTTATCAAAATGATGTATTAGAAAAACCTAAAATCCTCTCCAATCTTTCAAAATCCTTACTTTTATCCGATGACTAAAATCAGCTACGTTTGGTTTTGAAATATCAATCTAACAGAACATCTTTATGTAAAATGAAATGCAATTTGAGTGGTTTGAAACTACCTTAGAGTCATATGAAAGGAAAGAAAAAATATAATGCCACTTTAAGAATAAATATGACAATCTAGGCAGTGTAAAAACACATAGTGCAACAACTGAACAGATCACTTATACCAACGAGTATCATAAATACAAACTCAATCCATCTGGTTACATTTGCTCGTTATCACTCTCGGATTTTATCTTTACATGTATCACCGAGTGTTTTTTCAGAGCTCCTTTTTCACGGAATTTTTTGCCGCATATATCACACTCAAAGGGTTTTTCTCCTGTATGAATTCTCACGTGCTGCTCTAGCTTCCAGTTCGAAGGAAATGTTTTACCGCAGTAGTGACAAGATTTCATCATCTTACTCTGCTCTGGCTGAGGGTACCCTGGGCAATCTGAAGTTATCTCAATCTCTGAAAAAAGAAGAAAAGTAGATATTTGATGATCATTTTCAATTTCAACAAATTGGTTTCAAAAGCATAACTGCCCCAAAATTGGCTATTTTATCAAGGATCATCTACATTTTAGCTTTTCTGATAGAAGATCACCATTTGTGCAATATTATTTCAATTTCTGACCACAACTTTCTGCATCCATTGCCATGGCAACCAGTGTTCTGTTTTTGTCCACAGGTACATGGGAAGAGGATCATACAAGGATACTCGAAAGTATTCCAGGAAAGATTGATCAAAATTGGCAAAATACTTTGTAGGAGATGCCATGTGAAGAAAGGGTATTTGACAGACAACAGACAAAAGCATATCACAATAAATCACCCGTGAACATTTGATGCTCCAGTGAAATAAATGTACAACTTTATAAAGTCAACTCTTCTTATAACGACTAAATTTGTTCCCTCTATATAAGATGTTGTACCGTGTATGTCGTTATTTTGAATTTCATCACTACACAATGTGCAGATTTGTTCCAACCGTATTTGTGTTGTTTAAGCGTAAATTCCATGGTAACAAATGTAAGTATAACAAGACTTGATGGTATAAAATTCATGAAATCTGTGACATTCACTCCACACTGACCACATAGATCACCGGAGGAGGACTAATCAAACAATACTGTCCATTTCATCAACTTTATTCAGTGAAAAGTAACACCAACTAGAATAACAACAGCATTATCAATACAGTTTCTTGAACAATAAGTGTTTAAGTGATGAAGTTCGCAGCGTGGAAATACTTCAGAGATGAGAGTGGCAAAGAAAGAAAAAAGCGGGAAGGTTGGGGGCCCATATACATACGACGGAATACGCTGTCTAAAAATAGCCCTACAAAACATCCAGGTCAGTAAAAAACTGCCGAATTTCCTGATGCATTGCGGAAATATGGCCATCACATTGTTACCCTACCCCTCCCATCAAGCTCCCTTATTGGATATATGTACGGATAAAAAATGGTGCTAGCAGGTGTCTAACAAGGACAAATCTGCCAATGGAAAATTCTCATCTCTGATATTTGCCAGCATAATATTCCTTTACTATTAAAAAATAATAAAACACATTTCCACCAAGTGCTAACACTTCTGCTTGCAATACGTCTTAAATTGCCAATTGGCGAACTTTTGGGCTCATACAAATATTCACTTATACAATATCTCAATGAAAGTATATAAACAATTTGAAAAAAATAATTTAAGGGGACAAAACTGACTAGCAGGGAATGTACAAAGCTGTCAATTGTCATATAGTCCTTTTTAGATTTACTTGAGAACGGTTGTAAATGAACTTTGAGGTGATCAGCCAATGAAAACATGTTTTACAGATGATTGACCAATCGACATTCAGTACACATTTATGATATTCTCAACTAATTTTGAATCAATGCCTAGTTCCTACATCTACAATATTTACCTCCCTTGTTCTTAACTGTCGGCCATTTTGATAGGCAAAACTGATAAGCCTTTATAGTTTCCAAATATGCGATAATTGAGAAAATACCAAGGGAATTTGCATGTGACAACCACTTTTTCTTCAACTTTCTGAGCCAAATGCCCGCATGAGCAAAATGAATAAGTTATTTTGTATATATCAGATTAGTTTATCATCGTTTACATTATATTCCCCATAAACTATAAGGATATTTGACAATCAAAATGGCCGAGAATTCAGAACAAGAAAGGTAAATATTGTAGATGTGAGAACTATGGTAAGTTTCATCAGAAATGTATACCTGTGCTGTTGTTTCTTAAATTGGATATAAGGTCCACAATGGTAAGGGATTGCTTAAGAGACCCTTTGAATAATCTTTCTGGGGCCTTTTACATTATACCATAAAGCACTAAGTGTATCATGAACACTTATAACTCAATACGAACAAAAACACACATTCCTAGGGTAATTACATCAGTATTTATGTTCATTTATTTCAGCACATATGTCTAAGAATGTCAAACCAAACTTTGTATCAGCATGTACAATCCTATTAAATCAATTATAAATGTTCAGAATGTAAAATCCATCATCTTATTTTGATGTGTAATCATGTGTCGTTTCCTATGAGCTTTTTCCCGGAATGTTTTATCACATAATTCACATTTAAACGGTTTCTCTCTTGTGTGTACACGCAGATGATTGTTGAGTTTCCATCTATCTCGAAATGCTTTCCCGCAGAATTGTACCGGACATATGTACGGTCTAGCGTATGCACCGTCGGATGTGGAGGGTGTGTCTAACTGAGGGAGCATCTGGTAACCTGAAAAAAAAAAAAAAATGAGACTAATTCTGAACAGAACAAATAAAATATATAACTTAAATTATCATTTCTGCCACATTGTACATGAAAAAAAACACTAATGATACGTATCAGCATGTAAGTTAGAATAGATATACTCCTGATAAGTAAATATATGGGTATTTCCTGCTAATCTTGCGGTACAAACAACACTATACCATAAACATCATGCTCAAGTCACAATGGAAAAACGAAGACAGCATTTAACGTCCGACTGAAATTCAGAGGATCTAAAATTAAATGTTTGAACCACGGGTAAAAACCCAATTTCAGCAAATTTCGTAATTTGTCTATATAAAACACACAGGATCAAGAACATAAGAGTTACTAGCTCATTCAGTTTGTACGAATTGGAAGTAACTTCAAGCTCAGACAGCAGCTTAACCATCCATCAAAACATTTCCCTGTCAATCGCTTAATTGTCTAACATTTAAACTGTAGCTGTTAGCAAATGTTTAAATATGTGTTTGTACATACAAATATTCAAAAATATGTTAGCTATTTGGATATACAAATGTATGAGGAAAAAAACTTGATACAAAATTTGATACAAAAGCTAACTGAAGGATTGTTATATCTAATTGTCATCAAAGACTTACAATACATTTAAGTTTCATGAGAATACTGTTTCCACAGGTGTTATAATGCCTGTCATTGCGTTACTTTCCACCCTAAGTGTAATACAATGTATCACTATAGTGATGACACTAACTTATCTAGTTATTGCCGAGTTTCACAGATTCAACATGTCAATTGATAGACAAAAATAGAAAACAAAAAAGCCTAGAAATAAGGTATCAGTGTATTTGTATGCCAATGGTTCCAATTATCAACAGCAGAATAGATCTATACACAACATGTACAGAAACAAAAAATAGAATCATTAGAATTAGTTCATAATGACTTTAGATTTCTGCATATTTTTGTATCAGAAGTACCACTGCTTAGCATCATCCTAGACCAAGGCTAGATCATGTAACACATCCGTTCTATTCACAGTGTTTGGTTATACATGACAAGATTTAAAATCAAAGTACTCATCTAATTACTGATCAGATCTCGATGACATACAGACAGAACTGATGGGTCAGCATATAGTCCACAGTCTTTATACTAAGGGATGAAGAGATTGTCTCAATACAATTTTGTTTACACCGTTTGTTTACAGTTTTGCGGCGAGTGCTTTTGCCTAAACTCACCATATCAACTAACAGTATCTTTGATGTACCCTTCTATCTTTCCTATCACAGAAGTGATTCGATATCCATGTGTTTTATTCTGTGTTTTTTCAACGATCCTTTTTCCCGGAATGATTTATCGCAAATTTCACATTTAAACGGTCTTTCGCCAGTATGAACTCGTATGTGGTTCTGTAGTTTCCAGTTGTCGGGGAACATTTTCTGACAAAATGCACACATGTATCTTTTGTACGATTTCGCTGGATATTGGTCCACATCTGAAATAAAGAAAAAGCCTATCATGAGTTAAATCTTTAACATAGAGTACAAAATGTCAATTTGTACAAATCCTTAACACACATGAATCAAATCGCAAACTCCAATACCACAACACTATCACTCACTAAAAGCATCTATACGCTTGTAAATATATACCAGCATGTGTTCTATGAAAACATATCTTCATCCGGAAGATCCTTTTTTGACATAGCCATACTAATATGTATTTACTATTTGCATGTCAAGGCTTGTGTATACAAATCAAATCTTATGTTAACCACCAAGACAGTTTCTCTTCAATTGAACAGCGTTAGTAACCATGACGCGGATTGGTAAACTTTTCGATAAGTGTTACTTTACCCAAATCCGATGAATTTCGGTGAATTTACCAAAATCCATTTTGGATCTGGAATGACCAGCAATCGTAACATCTCGGCAAAATTTTATCTTGCACAACAAAAACTTCAAATTGCGCCGACCATCTATTTTCAAGATATTTCTTGAGGCAAAAGAACATTAACACCAAATTATTGTGTAGCTTTATTTAATGTGCTGAATAAAAAATCACATACATATATCCAAGGGTAAAAATATACTATCCCACAAAATCCTTTTTTTTAAAAACTGCAAATAAATATCATTTGGAACTAAATAACAATTTATAGTTTTATCACCAAATAACAGCATGAATACTTCATAATTATGTTGTCTATAAATTATCGTCTTTAATAGGAAATTCAAAATACTTCAGTCTGCTCAAAATGACCTACGTGAGGCATCAGACAATCGATTAAGTCCGTCTTTGTTTTATGCTCTACATGACATTGTTCAAACAAAAACAAATAAACAATTTATAACAAAATAACTCTTAGTTTAAAAATGATTAATTAACAAATCAATATCACAAACATGACAGTACAACAGGTATTTATATGGCTGTAAATTATGTGTTATTTTTTGTGTCAGAAATGTCCCAAAGCGACTCCAAATTTTCGACATTCATGCTTGCTGGTCTCTGGTAAACAAAAACGAAAGATCATACTCACTTTCAACATCCATCGGTCCAACAGCGAACGTTGTATTGGGACATTTCCAACAAATAACACAAATGTCGTGGTGACAATGACTACCGGGTGTGAATATTACTAGTTATACAGGTTGTTGACAGGGTATATGGGGGAATATAACCTGTCTGTGTGCCATATAACTTTATATGAATCACAGACAGGTTATATTTCCCCATATACCCTGTCAACAACCAGTATAACGAATTTATAATACTGCAACTCCGTGTTTTCATAAGAATTTAGTTAAACAAGCAACGTTTCGATGCCTAGCTCTAGATCTAAGAATTAGATCTGTGCATTTTTACTGTTTTTGGTTCATAGAATTGTTTAGAGTGTTTTTGTAATGTATAATATCAGTAATTAAAATGTATTCCTTTTAAAATATATAACGGTAATTACTTGTTGTAGATCAAACATCTTTTATTTCACTCACACTTTGTATTGCCTGAAAATTAATTGCATTACCCCATAAGGTACCTCAATACACATGGTTAAGCGCGCACTTGCACTGTTTATTTTTTTATTTTCAAGAGTCTGATCTCATGGACTTTATCGAGCTGAATTAGGCTCAAACCTTCAACAATATATCGTTTTGAATATTAATACAAGCACACATTTAATCTGTTCAATATTTATTGAATCATATATGAAGATCGATTGTCAATTTCTATAAACTTGCGGACATCAAGAGATAAAAGTTTTCGAATCGAGTCGTCAGCGAAAATGGTCACGAGGCGCATGAAGGGGAAATTAGTTTGCAAGTCATATACCCTGTCAGCGCCGTGAATATAGAATACTATACGCGGGCCTTTAACCAATGAAATTACTGGATTTTTATTTGCAGTATATTAAATATATATACATCAGGCATGAGAATACAAAATTGCAAAATCAGCAGAAAATTCGGCAAGCTCCTAGCTTTTAAAATGGCTTAAAATTGTCTAAAATCGGTCCTTGTGAGGATCAAATCTGCAGACTTCCATAACTCCGTGGAAACTTCTCATGCCAGATATATTGCCTGCAGTTCAGATATTAAATTCCACTATCCCATGAACACACTTTAAATGTTTTTTTACAGCACTTCGCTCCCGGAACATCCGACCACACGTAGGACAGGGAAACGGTCGTTCCCCAGTATGAATACGCATGTGCTGTTCAAGTTTCCACCGCCCTGCAAACAGCTTGCCACAGAAGCTGCAGCTCCGAGTATTTTTGGGTATCGAAATTGCTCCCAAAGCTGCAGTATCTCTGCCTACATCTGAAATAATAATGTGTATTTCCTGACTTCTTGTAAATTCTACCCTATTTATTCGTGTTCCGACTTTAATAAATGAGCGCCACTGTACGATTTCCAACCTCTTCTTTGAGTGATGTCATTTCTAAAAAACTTCACATGTGACGTCGCCATAATATACTGACAGTAAGCAATATATGCCCCATATGACAATATGAAAACAAAGTAACCATATGGCGTAAATATCGTTTCCTACTTGATAGTGACATCACATGTTGCGTTTTCTTGAAATTATGTCACTTACAGAAGAGGTTGTAAATCCCATAGCAGAGCTCAAATGATAAAATATCTCCATACAGGGCCCTGAATTATTAAGAATAAGGTTTTATAATACAATATTGAAAAATAAGACAATCAGAGTGTTTTACATTTATGTACAGAATAATCAACAATAATTATAATGTTTGATACACACAGTCCCGATATACAGACATACCACAATATAAAAGTTACCATAACACCGTACGCATGCACGCACGCACACACATACACACGCACACACATACAAACGCAAACATAGCAAGGAATAGGACAAGGTCAAAGGTTATAATTATGGACACTGGTCTGCAGGATGGATTTTATATTTGTATATAAATGCACTCAAATGAATCAATGCAAGCTTACGGAATTGATGAAATCTGGAATTCGCTAAAAACAAATGTTACCGCAGTACAAACAAAATATTCAAGTTCAGTCAAAACGTTAAAACCTGTCTTTGTTTTCATTGCGGTTCTAGCACGGTGTAACAGTATATTGATGTTGGTACCGCAGGATTACTGAGTAATATCTATTGACTATACTGTATTTCTTATAAATTTGAATATTTGCTAGGTATACATGTATAATGAAAGTATGCATTTGAGCACTGAGAATAAACAGAAGTTTTACAACCTTGGAACGAGAGACATTTGTCCTAACATGGGACATAAACTGGATTCATCCCGACAGCATTCACTATACAACACTTAGGTAACAATGTTTCAGATTAGGCAAAACCCAACAAAAGGCAAAATTTAGATGGGTAGGTAATTTTTTCTTAATTTTTTCACAGACATACTACATGTAGTGTTAACTATTAATAAGCTGCTATAATACATTTCAAACCCTTAAACAAGTTTTTGATTAGAGGCCATTTTCATGGGTAGGTACAGTTATGCCCAAACAAACAATTTTTTTATTATAGTCATAATGTTCAGTAATTTCTTTACTCCTGGACGTACGAGTATTCTTTCACAATTTCCATAATCCAGTCTATGTACTGTAGTACAGTAGTGAACATACAGTCTATACTAGCATATCAGTGATATAGTTAGTCATCATCCAATATGACATTCAAAGGTTTTGAAGTATACACCTTTTAAATTGTCATCAGTATTTCCGGTATTCACATTTCCAGTATTCAGACATGAATTATCATATGGGACTTTAAGTTACTGCTGGATGAGAATTTCCGATCACAAATCTTGCACGCAAAAGGTCGTTCCCCGGTGTGAGTACGTATGTGAACTTGAAGTCCAAGGTTAGAGGTCATCACTCTGTTACACATGTTACACTGATACTTCTTGGTGGCTCGTTTCCTTGGCGATGGTTTCACCAACTGTCGTCCTCTTCTTTGATTCACGTACTCCTCAGATTGGTAATAGCTATAGTGGTCTGAAAATATATTAGAAATGTTTAGTATTAATAACATTCTTGTGCTGTACTTGAAATCTTGTGTTACCTTAATACTATAGATAAAGTGTACTAATGATCAATTAAAGACCAAGTTTTGACCTGGGCCTGATTAACAAACGTTTTAAGACTAAATCTCAGACTTAGACTTCAAAATTGCAAAAATTAAATTTAAAAGCATTTCGTTTTCATTATATTTAAACGGATAATTTTTTGCCTGAATATTTCTTGTTACTCACTCTACACGTTTGCCATGTTTTATCAAAATATATTGTGTAACAATAACGTAGGAATAAAATGAACATTTACCATTTTAAAGTCCAAGTCTGAGATTTAGTCTCTAAAACGTTTGTGAATGTGGGCCCCGAGCCCTGCTTATGCCACTAACATACATATAGACTAATGTACCTATATATGCATCTGCTACTGGCTCTATTAAATCCTAAAGAGCAAATACAGGTTTCAATACAGTGATATACAGTTGTTTGCTTCACAATTCATGCACTACATAGTGTTTTGTAGCATACTCTAATATAAGGAATTATACTATGCCAAATCTGGTGATATAATCCAACATTACCTGTATTTATTTATCAGTGATTTGAGAAAAATATTCAGAAGTATGCATGGTTACAGAATATTAATCTAACAAACAATAGATAACACAGTATCTCAATTGATGACTTGTATGATTTAATACATCAAGAAACAATTGTCCCCCACTTTTGATTAAGGCGATATATACCCTAGAAAATAGCCATATTTGCTTTTTAGCAATATTTTTGAAACTACATAATTATGTGAAATGTACAATGTTTTTTGTTATACCGCTTTTCAACTAATATTGCTATAATTTTGTAAAAAAGGTTAAAAATAATTAAGTTATTTGAACTTTTGGTAATGTCAAATTGTACATGTTGGTCCAGGAAATCAGGCTAATTGCGCAAGTGTTAATTTTGCAAAAGAAACACATGTATACAAAGATAATCATCAAATCTACCTCATGCTATCGAGATTTTTTCCAAAATAACAACATACACAAGGGGCGAGTACAGAATTTTTTTTATTTTTATTGATATAATTTTGGAAAAAAATGTTAGCATAAGCTAGTTTACTTTCTGTCCTTTCCAAAAATACTTATGATATTAAAAATTACTTCACAGAATTTTGTGTCCATTTACCGGAATGTAAAATATCATCAAAAATCATAATACAAGTACAAATTCACTAAACAGTGTATAGTGTTAATCCATAAATGTGTATATTGATAAATTTGTCAAAACACATGGCGACTTCACCACCTTAATAATGAATTGCCACTTGACAGCAAAACATTAAGTCAGTACTTAGATCAGAAATCACAGGTGACTGGTTTCAAAATGCAAGCTTCTGATTGGTTGGTTCAGGTCACAATCAAAACATTGACCAATGAAAAGGCTGTATTCCAAGACTAGCCTCATATGCATTTTATAACCTTGGGCCCTGTTTGGAAACCTAGAATGAGGGGCTGGGAAAACGGATCAACAGATGTAACTAATAAAAACATCTGTCAAGTTGACAACAAACAAACAAACACAGAACTAACAGAGAGGACACTTGGACCATGATCAGAGGTTGGCATTAGTGAGATGTGTAACCATGTGTCCATTCAGATGTCCTTTCTGTTTGAAGCATCGTCCACATTTAGGACATTTAAACGGCTTTTCTCCCGTGTGGATACGCATGTGTGTCTTCAAATGCCACTTGGAAACAAATTTCTTTTGGCATAGATGACACGTCAGTCCACTGGGATCATTGTAAGTATGTCCTGTAAATGTCCTCGGATCTGAAAAATCAAAATTTATTGTCATTAAGTACTAGACGAGTTAAAAGTTAATTTAAACTATTATCAATACATGAAGTTGTACACTGTCACTGTATTTATACAAAGAATATGTGAGGCGATTTTCTGGCATGGCTGTCCATTAATTCCCTCTACATTTCTGCATATGTCACCACTAATTGAAAAGCTAACTAGGAACACTCTGTAATATTTATTATGGGTATGGTACACTGATACAATATAATGTACATGACCTATACTAGTGAATCATAAAATGATGATGTACATGTTACATCTTATATTGTATCTTAATATAGATCCAGTACTACACATGGATAAATAGTTCACCAAAAACGTGAAAAAATCTCTTATAAAGATAGGGTATGAGAAAATTGTCTCCTAGAACACACTGAATCCATTAAAATTACAATTGTACACAAATCACACTATCCCGTGGAATTGCCGACATCAAGTTCAAGATCTAGGGCATCAGGCTTGAATGTTTCTTAAACATATGAACTCTGAGATGAGCTTTCTGGGTAAAGGTTCTTTCACAGTGCGGACAAGCAAATGGTCGTTCGCCAGTGTGAGATCGCATATGTCTCTCCAGGTACCAATTATCTTTGAATCCTTTATTACATAAAATGCACATTCGTTTCCCTGCTGACTCAAAAACTGGGTCCATGTACATCACTGAAATATATAAAAGAAATAAATGTAAATTTTCAGAACAATTTCAGAAAAATTCTACAAATATTATAATATAGCCTGCATTAAAATCAAACTTACATTTTTCATTCATTGTTATATAATACATTATTGTATAATACTTGCCATTAAAAACGCAACTATTTCACTAAAGCCTTCATTTTGTTTCAAGTGTAAAACGCGTTTTATTGTTACAAATTTGTAATTCATTCATCAAAAAGAAATCAAACTATGGTCCCAGTATTCATCGTTAATAATTGATTAAGCTTAGGAAATTAAGTTTGAGAATTTAAATATAAGTTTTCTTTATAATGTAGTGTGCCGACGCAAAAAATTTTAGTTGCCTTTTTAATGGACTGGAGTATATAAATGTTTGTCATTGGATCGTGTGTATTGCAATACGGCACTGAAGAATGCATCTCTATAACAAAGTACACAACAATATATAATGTCAAAGCTACTTCCTTCGTCGAGACTGCTGTACATTTCATTGAAAGGAAAGAATGTACCGTGTGATGGAGAACAAACAGAGAACAGCAATCTGGTACCACACACACATATATATAACACACAACATAAAACAAGCTGATCCACGCCGAACCTGTATCAGAGACCGATATCCATTTTCACGTTTTTGCATTTACTAACAAACTAAAGTCCATTTTAAATCTTTTTTTTTTAATTTGACATCTACTATTCTTTTGACAGCAATTCAAATATCATGAACAAAACGCCTCAGTAAAGTACCAAATGAGGTACGAACAAATACCAGTATGTTTGTCCAGAAATGTAACGTTCAGAACTACTTTGTTCAAGAATATTTGAATTTACTTCATGAACGGTTGACAGCATCTGTCAGGAATACAGATACATACAAAGAATTTGTTTGTCTGATAGTTTTTCAATTGTGTTAAAATTGTGATGTTCTATTTAGATACGGTAAGTTTGAAACTTATATTGATATTTGCTGTGTGGCAATTTCTCTGGTAAAACGTCTTTTCATACTTGTTCCCAACCCTTCATTACATAACGAGCATTCAAATATATGATACAACAATCATAATGAAAACAACATATCTACCAGATTTAACTTTTTATTAGTCAAGTTAGGAACAACAGTATTACAACAAGTACAACAATACACAACAATCTAATATATCCAAAGTGACGGGGAAATCAATTAACGTTCAGATATTCCTGTGTACATGTATTATCAAACAAAAACAAAAATCAGCAACATTTAACACTTTTAACAGCATTGAAGGTAGTCCTCTTTTTAAATTTCATCACCGAATTGTTTTATAATATGTCTGATAGCAATATGTGACTTAAGATTTCCCTTGGCTGCAAAAGATTGTCCACAATGTGGACATATAAACGGTCGTTCGCCAGTATGGATTCGACGATGAGTCTGTAATTTCCAATTGTCTGGAAACATCTTGCTACAAAACTCACACGTGTGTTTCCTATTACCTTCATATCCAAGAGACAGGGTTTCACCTGAAAAGTAAAATGATTCATTGTATAAGAACCTGTGAGATTCTCAGTTCAGAGGAAACTTAACTCAAATAAATTGTATAATTTTTTACATAATCAGCTCAAAGAGGCTATATAATTTTAAAAACATAAAGCTATAATGAAGTGAAATTTGCATGACCTAAAAAAAAAAAATGTCAATAAAAAAATAAGGATTCAAGTGTGCTGGTACTTTATAATAATTCACAAAGTTACGTTTTCAACAACGACATGGCAATCCCCATCCAAGTTTAACCACATTGCCCCTACTCTCAGTTAATATGCAAGGCTGGACATTTTTTTTTAAGTTGAAAAAGGGCCATAACTCCTCCAAATGTTGGTGGATTGTAACTGAAATAACACTTGACCTGTATTTTATCATCCTATACTTGTGTGTTCAGTATGAATTGAATCCATCCTTCCTTTATAAATGGGATTTGTCCTTCCTTTCGAGTTTTTGATCAGAAACATTTTTCACATGGACAGACGGAAAGGAACAACAATTTATGCCCCTTTGTCATTGCATATAAATACCAGAAAATGTGAAAATTAATATCTGTGTCAAGAGTAAACAGCCACTACCATACAACAGCAAGTTTTACATCACAAGATACAAACAATCAATTTTAACAAGTACAGCATAACACTACATAACACAATTCAAACAGAATAATACTTGTTTGAAGAGCAATTAATATTCAATTAATATAGATCACTGCACAAACTGTAGTCTGTAGTGCCTATTTACACTATAAGCAGATACTTTAATGATTCAAAAAGTTTGCGAATCTGCACTTTCAGACGTTCTATGAGCAATAAAGTTCACAAACTGCCGTAATGAGTATCATTACATAGATTAGTCAAGTTAAAGAGTATTCAAATTCTTTGAATGAGGAAGTTGATGCTACTTGATATTTTCACGACTTTCTAAACTTCACAAAATATTTCAAAGTTGTGAATTTTACCACTTATACAGCAAGTCAGTGTCATTTCAATGCATCAGGCAGCAATAAATTGATCGTCCGATTATCATCATCATTTTTTTACGCCTCCGTTACATTTTAAAATTATTTTCGTAAATTCCTTGCAATTCTAATATCGGAGTCAAAGATATCAACTCCAAGAGAGTACAAATAAACAAGAAGCCAAGACCGTCTACATCGCTCACCTTTTCTTAAATTTCGTGTTCATGCAGTTTAACTCCCATCTCTGCTTCATTCATCCTTGATCAAAGTTGCAAAGACTAAACACTGTCATACTAGTCAGACTTTCAAAGCATCAATTAACACATAATTTATTATATCCAGTATATACACATCGAGATAGAATATTCCAACAATAGTGTCATTCAACCTTAATTTAAGTTGCCTCATTAGTGTAACTCTTTCCATCAATGATTTGTTGGTAATGCTTGAAAGTAACATGTGTCTTAAGACTTTCTTTTGCAGCGAACATCCGTCCACAATGGGGACAGAGGAACGGACGCTCGCCTGTATGAGCTCTCCGATGTCTCTGTAACTTCCAATTATCTGGGAATATCTTGTCACAAAATTCACAGAAATGCTTGCACTTTTTGACATTACTGAACGAGTTTTCATCTGAAAAGTAAAAAATGAATCATAGAATATTAAGCACAGTAAGTCTAAATCAACTCACAACGACAAAAATTAAGTAAAACTAATTGTATGACCGAATTCATCCAAAATTTGTAACAGCATTTTGTCCAACCATGAAAGTAATTTCTCATGAGACTATTCTGTGTAAAATGTGTTGTTTAGGTATAAAACATACACAGAGTAAATGACATATAAATGAAGGCGTGTATGCTAGCAATATGAAACAATGTGGTCTTTAATGTGTATACACAAAATAGTTGTTGTCTTGAAAAAGCAACACTTTCTTATATGTCAATCAACTTGCCATTGAAAGTTAATACTTTGAAGTGGCATTAACTTGCTTCACAATCCATGCAAAATAATTTTGTCTGAATGAAACTAAATCCACTTGCCACATGTTGATTATTTCCAGAACCTCTACTTGTTTTTGAAATTTTCGTCTTTTTGAGAAAAACAACTTTAAAGTTTTACCCTCCTGTAGTTTGGTTAATACATACAGGGTCATGGAATTACATTTTATTTAAGTTACATGCATAACAGAACAATATAGGTAGTACAGATTGAAAGAGCTTGGAAAGTCGGTTTCAACGATACCAAATACTCAAAACTGCCAAAATTGAGTTACAGGTTCTGGAAATAAGACGACTACGTGTAAATTAAACGCGGGTTGACCACAAAGTTACATTGACCTTTGTAGGCTCAGGGAATATCAACAGAAGAAGCAGACCATAACTTTTACTAGCTTGGATATAATCCACTCTCACTAGTATTTTACAAAGTGTAGGGACCACTATCACGATTTAGTGTAAAAATCTACAAAAGACCATGCATGTCTAGCCCATATTTTCTGTAAATAAACCATTCTTCCAAATGAATGATAATTATGCATTTAATTCAAACTGCTCTCGTCAAATAAAATAACAATAAAATATATTTAGTTTCTTTTTTTACTCTGAAGATAAGAGAAAAGCATTACGACCCGTTTCACAACATAAACAATAGCTTTCACAAAATACGATATATATCTGACAGCAAGCGATTCAATATTATTACATTGTTTATTTGGTCATATCAAAATGTCTTGCAAGATGAACTCTCAAGTTTCCTTTGGTATTGGAAGTATGTCCGCAGTATGAACATCTAAATGGTCTTTCCCCTGTATGGATTCTTCTATGTGTCTCCAGCTTCCACTTTGTAGGGAACGACTTGTTGCAGAATTCACATACATTCCATCGACTAATTGAAGAACTCGGCGCATTGCTTCCTTAAAGGAAAAAAGCAAATATTTAGAGAGATTGTACAAATGTTACAGTGCAGATGGATACATTACCAAACTATTAGTGCTTTCAATGTTTTTTTCTGCATTTGTATTTCATAGCAACTTTCACCTGACATATAGTTTCCCTGTAGTTTCATAAATATGGGTTAATATAATCAATTGTGATGATGTCGATGTGTTCCTGATTTTGTGCTTTGGATGATGATTTGAAAACTATCAGTAGCTAAAATATTGTCTCAACAAAACACTGCAATGGTGACAATATCAGTAAGCTGGTGCTTCTAATTATATCCACTTGTCTAGTACATGCACATAGTTATCTTGTCTTATACTGAATAATACATGACAATTTAGACAAATAAATAAGTTTAAACTAAACTCTGATTAACCAAGTAATATAACATCTCAACTTACTGTGATCAATATTTCAAGTTCAAAATTCAGATTGTGGATTAAATCACTCTATGACCGTAACGCTCGCGCCCTTTCATCAATTTCAAATACAACAATCAGCTAAAACATTATTAACAATATTATTACTCAGCTTACTTCATATTCCAATTTGAACATGCAATTAATGAGAATAGCAATATGTGAGTTTACATTACCTGGAGATAAAAGAAATCTATGTACGTTGCTATATAACTATACTCTTAAAAATTCCTGTTGCAAAGGGACCGAGATGTTCCATGTCACACTGATAGATATTTCTTGAGTCATATATGATTTACAAAGGCAGACACTTTTTTGTTGTGTATTGTGTAATGGGTAGTAAATTTATCACTAAATGTTTTCATGCAGGAAAGCGTTGCGTAACGAACTTTCAAGTGTTCTGCCTAGTCTTTGCCCGAAATAGAAATATTAAAACAAGAGCAAGTATTTTCATTCATTTATTCAAATTTCAGAATCAGAAAAACTAAATGCAAATGGTAGTACCATTACTGGGTTACTTAAACCCCCCAAAACATACAATGTTCAAAATCACTCAAACTTCCAAGATTTGTTTACCCTTAAATAATCAAAGGGTTAACAAATTGTTGAAAATATTAAAATATAAAAATATATTTACATGTTGATAAGAGCTACATAGGTGAAAACATTTATATGTTGTGCATGTACATTAAATAAAACCAACACCAAACAAAAACAAAAAATCATCATACCACATTGATCAACTAATGAAAAACGAATGAGGTTAAAAACTTTCCTGAGCATAAATAGTGACAGAACATACCCTCTTCTATTTCTTCACTATGATCAACTCACCCCAGTATCAAATGTCTAGCACAAACTTTGGTGTACAATAAAACATTTTTCACCAACCGCAGTTACCGTTTAATTTCTACACAAAGACAGGAGCTCATCCTTACATCAATGTTAACATAAAGCAACAAAAATTAGTAAAGTTAATAATGTACAAGTAACGACCACAACTCACTCGGCGAGTCAAACACAAATTAAAACATTACTATGTCCCTATAACACTACCAAGCACTTGCACCATGACGAAATTTCTATATAAAACAGTACTGTTATGGGGCTGTCCATTCAACCAGTTCTATAACTGCATGTTTAGATGGCAAATCTTATGAGAAGAAAGACCACTCTTAGTTTTGAATGCTTTCATACAAATGTCACATGTAAATGGTTTGTCTCCGGTATGAATACGTAGATGCTGCTTTAGATTCCAGTTGTCTGTGAACGCTTTCTGGCATAACTGACAAACAAAGTTGCGAGCTCTCTCGCGTGTCGAACCAGTCAGCTGACTTGGTGAAGACAACGGGACAACTACACCAGTAGGCGGATAAGTAACGTCTGAACTGCGTCTTGCTGAAATGAATATTAAAACAGATTATGAGAATGTTAATAAAACATATTTAGGGAACAAAGGAATACTTTTTCGAACCCTTCATTTCCAATCCCTCATCTAGTGCTCCAAGTTTTGTGTAAACAGAAATAATGAATATTTTTTGAGAATTCAAAAAAAAGTATGAAATCTTAACTACAAAGGAACGGATATGATTCACATCCAAATTCTGCATTCATGAAACTACTACTGGCAGGCCATAGATAATGTATCTAAACTCAAATCTACACTGGGAAATATCAGAATAACCTGCCAATCGGAAAGTATTGAAAATTGCTCTATTCATGAGGGTACTCAATATTTGATGCAAGACGAAATACTTCAATCAAATTTCTTCAAACAACTAAATACATGTATGAGTAAATTGTTAAATGTTTGTGTTATATTTTGAAGATTTCTAACAATCACTCATCTCTACTTTTCATTGTTTGACTTCAAAATTTGGCTTTCAAATCTGCATACAACATTTACATAAGTGATCTTCGAATATAAAAGTCATACAAGTAATAACTGATAAATTTAATTTCAGCACAATAGTATTTTAAACAGTCAAACCACAAATAAAAAATATCCAGGCACCTCATATATATGAATTTGATTCACACAATGGCACTGAAAAACAACAAGTACCCCATTAATTAGCATTAATTTACATCATTAATGTGTTTAGTAATAGCACAACACAACCATGGGAAAAGGCCATGAAAAAATCCCAGAGCAAACACAAATCATCTTAACCTCAAAAATACAATTTTTCAGTCAAGGATTTAACTTCACATGAAGAACTCTTCATTTTGGAGATTCACACAAAAATATGAAAACTCTTCGTTTTGGAGATTCACACAAAAATATGAAAACTCTTCGTTTTGGAGATTCACAAAAAAATATGAAAACTTCGTTTTGGAGATTCACACAAAAATATGAAAACACTATTTCCTTTAAGAATTCACATATTGATTGAACTCGGTGGTTTATCGTCCACGGTGAGTGATTTACACTATGTACACGTGCGTGGTCTTGTGTGATATAAGGTTGCATTTCTTGCTAAATCCTCGCCCACAAATTTCACACACAAAAGGTCTTTCGCCGGTATGAGTGCGAAGATGCTGTTGAAGATTCCATCTATCAGTGAAACTTTTTGAACACATGTCACAAGGATGATTTCTAGCACGTACACGAGTACTTGTTTTTGTTCTCGGTCCACTGTCTGTATCACTATCAATTCCAGCGTAAAAATCTGAAAAATTAAGTCAATAATATAGACACGCCACCATATAATGACTTGATTAAGTTATCAGATATTCAAACAATGCACTGCACTATTAAAGCAGCCTTATGATGTATAAATGAATCTGTAATATTTAATTGCGTTGTGTGTAGTGGCAAATTTCATCTACTCCGGTATAATTATGGGGGTTTTCCCCACTAACACTGCCATGCAAACGACAATATACCATTAACAAAGTGCTAGAAAGCAATGAAAACAAAGACAGACGTAACATCTGAATGAACTTCAATAGATATTGAATTAAATTTTGTTTGTACCACTGGTAAAACCCCATTTTTAGCTAATTTCAGATTTCGTAAATTTTCGATAGTTGAAAAGGGGATTTGTCTTTTAACATATATTCATTTAAATCTGCCTGTGGTATGTTTAATTGGCTTTGTTTGAAAATAAAAAAACTCTTAATTGTGGAATCCCAATAAGTAATACACAATTGACAATGACTTTAGGCTATTTTCGTTATCTATTTCTTAACACAGCAAAACATTCATGTAAATTGTAACTTGTAATAACGTTAATTGACTGAACAAGGAAATGTCAGTATTATACAATTTATCGTCGGGAAGTGTCGCAGGTGTCAAAAGCAAAATTTGTTAGCAACCACAACTTAATTGTAATACCTAATCAGTTAGAATGTCAGTCTGTACATACAAATATATGATGTATAAAACAGTAACTTAAATATCGCTTGTCTCATAAATTCATAGATAAAACAAAACAGTATTTTTGATAAAGAATTTATACAACACTGTGACAATGCAGAGAGATATACAGAACTATGATACAGAAATTATAGTTATAATAACCATCTGCAAACAGTAATTATACACTGCTGGCCCCGATCTCCCGAATCATCTCTATCCGAGCTAAATCTCAGCTCAAATATTATCTCAAATCATTGAGATTTTTTCTCATCTTAGACCAGACTCAAAGTTGATATTTCAAAACAAAAAAGATGAGATGAGTTTTTTTCACAGAAAAATTTCAAGAGATCCAAAATGATATTGTCTCAAAGTCAGGCTCTGATTTGAACAAAATCTCATATTGAGCTGAGCTTTCTATTTGAGATGTTTTGAGAGATCGGGCCCTGACTATCGAATCATGAGCAAAATCCCTCCAACACCAGCTTTGAGCTGTGGATATGACCATAAACTTCAAAATCCTGCATTTCGCTCTAGTACTGGTTAGTATCCTAGGAAGCTATTCCTTTCAGCAAAGTAGTTCAGATGTTACTTATCAGCAAACTAGTCCAGATGCTTATAGCATAAGAAGTACAATTCTGTCACACAATCAGTGTAAAATGGATAAGTTTAAATTAAAACCATTACAGTTACTATAGTTACTGACACCATATTGTCTATAAATTATTGTCTGTGTAATTTATATTAAGCATCATAATTTCATTAACATACATTTTTAAAATATATATATACATGTATATACAAATCACATAGAACATGAATTTCATTCAACAAAAAATTAATATAATTCTCTGATGGCAGACTAGCATTTACCAACACCTGGTGCGTTAAATAGGAAAAATAAAGTAATAAAATACTCTGATGGCAGACCAGCATTTACCAACACCTGGTGCATTAAATAGGAACAAGAGATGTTTATAAAACATAATGCCCCCGGTGTGACCTAGACCTGTTGTACCCCGGTGACTCCAGACACCAGTAAACGATAGGGTTCCGTCTGCTAGGCCCGAAGGATGAATGTGGTGGACCAGAGTTTAAGGATGATAGGGTCAAGGGGTTCTTAAGTTATTGATCGGAAACGAAAAGGTTACGCAACGGAGCGTCGACACAGTACCGACTGAGTCTGGACATGGTGCAAAACCATATGCCCTCTCTTCTTCAAAGGATGTGCATAAAAATAAAGTAATATGAATAAAGAACCGAATCAATTAGTTTCAACACTTCCAACTGTTCAGTGATTGTTGCTAGGCACGTAAATTCCTTTCCGCAGAAATAAGTTAATTCAGACAGCACCGTATGACACATCAGTTATCACTCGGGTTTTAAATGTACCAACATGTGTCTGGAAAGAACATCCTTTCTACTAAAACTCTTAAGACACAGATGACACCTATATGGCCTGAAACCATCGTGTCCTTTCATATGTCTTGTTAAAGTTCCACGACTTCCGTAACTTTTCATACAAACACTGCACTGATACCCATTGAATTGTGATCCTTGCACGACTGAAATAAGAAAATTAAAAAAGTGTAAATTCAAAATAAACAAAATGCTACAAATTCCTAGACTGTAAGCAAGAATGCAAAAGCAAAAAGCAAAACAGTTCACAACATCTGATCAGTTCCTTGGCATACAAACTGGGGACACACATGCCTGGTATGAAACCATTTGTCCAGAGTTTACACAATCATACCTACTATTACTCAAAACTAATGATTAAGAGGATTTTTCATAACACAAATCCACTTAAACACTATGTATGCTCTTGTTGCCAATAAGACAGGGGCCTGAATTTTGACCCTTCGTAAGTATTGGTCCTTAAGCAAGAACAAGAATCAGGGGTTCACTAGGTGTTGCATCTCAAGGGTCATTTTTATCACTCTTGACCAGATTGTACCAGTTTATAGCTAAATCACCTACAATTTCAAGGAAACTTGACACTTTAGCCAGAATCTTTGGGGTCAAATGTGGCTTTTTGGAAATTCCAAGGCAAAGGAACTCCTAACGATGGTGACATACACTGTGTATGAATATGTAAAAATCAAGAAATGTATTTGATAAAAATTTATTGTTGATATATAAAGCACAACGACAATGTATAACTAAATTATATCTACGATGTATTCCATCCGAGAAAGCACAGTCTTGGACATCAGGTCCAAAAGTAGTATTCTGTTTGATCACACACATTACAAATGAAATAAGTTTGAATTAACTTGATTTTCACTGTCTCCTCTGGGTATATACAATTAGATAAGTTATGGTGCATAATAAGGCTGTGTTTTATTGTTAAGAATCCCATGCAAAACTTTTTCATGTTTCTGTAAATTGCTTCGATGGTTGAACCTTTTCTTGCAAACAGAGCATTCATACGGTGTACGCCCAGTATGGATATTCTCGTGCATTTGTAACGAAGTCGAGGCTTGGAAGAATTTCCCACAATACTGACATCGAAACTTCAGATTCGGTTGTAACATGTTCGGATTTGAAGCCGGCCAATGAGCAGACCTTATTATCTGATCTGAAATGTACCATACAAATCCATTAGTTGGCTGGATGTGTCCGAGTGCTCAAATGATTAAATTTTCATGCAGTCTAAACAACACTTAAGTTCAGAAAACGACTAAGGTAAACTTAGAACTAATACACTGCAACAAAAGCTACATTGGTTTGTATACATTCAAGTAGGGTTGGAACAAGGGTGATAACTCTCGTTTTAATAAACACTGCCTCACCTGGTAATATGGCTATATACAGTGTCATCAACTGGTTGTCAACACACAGTTGTCATACGCCTGGATGTACACAATATAACAAAGTGATTTCAGAATAACCAACATTTTTTATTCATATGAGATTGAGTAGTAGACAAGAATTCAAAATGTGACGTCAAAATATCAGATACAAAAAAGACTTCCGTGTCTAAATATGACATATATATGCAATCAAGCAACATGTTGATATGTTCATATATTATTCCTATTCCAAGCTAAAAATGGAAACAAACTGATGAATCATTGATCATATTTTAAAAATTAATGAATGTTGCTTGTGTGTGTTTAACCCTTTACTCCATGATTACTCGATTTCACGCCCTTACGCATCTACATGATCATGTTTTCACTCAGTTGTTTTCAAACCGCTATAAATCAATTTTTTACATCAATCTTTTATCTATTGAAAGCATGAGTAAAATTATGCTGTTTATATTGAAACTTTTTCCAAAAATAGCGCATAAACAATCATAGGTAAAGATCTGCACCACACGCGACTTTTCTATAGATATGTACTGCGACCGAATTTACAGACACCTGGCAATGTTCAATTAAGTCAATTAAGATGTATGGGTAATGTTACAATAGTAAACTGAAATGGATTTAAAATAAAGATATAAATTAAACACTGTTCAACTCCTTGAAGATATTTTTCTCAAGTCAATAACACCATTAAACAAATTATACAGATAAAGTCAGAAACATCACAACTGTTACAGAATATACGGTACACAATTATATTAACATCCACTTCTGTCACTAACTGGGGGTGAATGCAGTCAGAATGTTTGTAATGTATTTTGAAGCACTTAATTTTCCATCACTGAGAGATTCTAAATATCAAGATAATGATCTGTCATATGTACAAGCATGTGTTTTTTTAAGTTGCTGTTAGTAGAAAATGCACGGCCACAGGTTTGACACTTAAACGGTCTCTGCTCCAAGTGGACAATCTCAACATGTCTTTTTATGTCACACTTCCTTTTCCCTGTTTTATGACACAGCGTACAGATGTATGACCGTCTACTTGGGTCATACTGGATACAGTCAATAGCTTCTGAAATACGAGAATCAAAGTAACGAAATTAACAACTTTAACGATACATTTAAAGTATTCAAACTTAAAGTAAAACCTCACTTAAAGACCACCTCAATAATAAGACCACCTCAAAATTAAGACCACACTTATCAAGTCCACTTTGACTGTTCTGCTCTTTATTCAACCTCGATATTAAGACCACCTCTATAATAGAACCAGTTTTCAAGGGTCTTAAGGGTGGTCTTATTATTGAGGTACTATTGTACAATGTTCAGGGAAATAATCCAGCCAGATTCATGTTCACTCCAACCTTTTTCAAGTGTAACGTATGACCAAAAATTCTCAATTTTGCACAAATAATTCACACAATAAGCTACACATTCAAGCAACAACGAGACAAAAGGAGAAACAAAACAACAGTAAATCAGTTCATTCTTCACCAACAACTGCCATGTATGCACAAACACACTCCCTAGGGCTTTTTCTAAATATTTAGTGATTTATTTTACTTTTCCTTAAGACATATTCGTTTTATTTCATTCACCTAATCCAATAGCTTGAGAATGTGGCAGAGTAAATTTAATCAGGATTTTGACGCTTTCATAGATTTTGTGAAGTTACTCTCAATATTAGAAGTCATAGTAGAGTATGCATGCTGTCAGTGAATTCTTTCACTTGACACAATCATACTGATACAAGAAAGTGTATTTACATTATTTATCCAAAAACCCAAATATCCAAACAATTACCTGCCCAATCATTTTCTCAAAGCAACTAACAAGTACATGTTGCAAGTCATAAATATGGTGTATATCCACAAGAAACAAAATTTCACATGAAATAATTCCAAAAAGAAAAAGATATATTCATCTTCATTTATCATGAGAGGTAAGGTTTATGAATGAACTACAGTCACACAAACTGAAATACAAACAACTTAGTTTCACAACAAGCTCTCTGTCTCAGTACGCACAATATTCCCTCAGTCTGAGTTTATATGAACTATGATATGACTTTTCAAATTAGATCTAGTAGAGAATCGTTTATGACAGAAGTCACAGGCGAATGGTCGTTCTCCCTGGTGCACAATCCTTTGGTGACGAAACATACTGCTCTTCACGCAAAACATTTTGTCACAAGTTGGACATTGAAAACGTGTTGAAGATAGAACTGGTTTCTGTCCTGAAAACACAAAAAGGTAGTAATCAATGTACGACTTGCAACCAATAGGATCACTAAGTTTCTGAATCACGATCATATTTAAGACTGAAAGAGAGATAAGTTGCTACAAAGAACGCCACATACACAAGACAGTACCCCCCCACACAGACCCCGGTAAAACAATAGTCCACAACACATTAGGCACTGAGGAGGTGCAAGGGTAAACACGCACGGGAACAGGGGCACAAGGAATGTTCTGACCGACCATAAAGAACAACTTTGGAGACTTAAGGAGACTTTACATTTGCTGATGTTATATTTACCAGCCTTTTTGTTTCCAAATCTAATTGAATAGCTGTAACTTACTCTTCACTTCTGCCAATGTGACTTGCTGTCAGAATTTCCTGTAATGTCATGGGAGATGTGGAACCGGAAACACAGATATATTTAAGAATAGCCCTATGATCACAGAATATCGATAAATAAAAGCAAAACCTCCAAGATGTAAAACATTTTATTTGTACATTAAGTTTTATACACAACACAGTGAATTATAACATAACAAGTCATTTGTGCATTACGAAGTGCGGTAAAACTGGCATAGTCCCTTACATATGTGACAATGATTCAAAAAGGATTCACTGAACGCGTCCAGATTCCACCAAATACAGCAAGCCGTAATATTTCTGTCCTAGTTTATATATATAATATGCATTATGCATAGAGTGGAGACTAAAAATGTATACAATAGTTGGCCTAATGTGTCCAACTCACTCATCATATATCTGCCAGAACTCATTTGGTCTGGTAATTTTGTTTCCTATGTTTTCAAAAGGTTTTGCACTGTTTTTCAACAAATTTTCAGTCATATAAAGCAGCCAGTTGACCTAACAAGTTGTCCAGGAATTAATTGTCTACCAGAACTACCTGGCTCTTCCTCAACCAAACAGACAACTTCTCCACACGTAGAGGACGAGGACTGTAGCCAATATCAGGGAAGAACATAACCTGCCCAACCCGGTATCAAATCCGGATCTGCCAGGTGACAATCTAGCTTTCTAAAAACAGAGCCAGCCGTGCTGGCTAATGGGTCGGTGACAATGAAGGAAACATTATTTCAAGTCCAGCAAAGGCTGTATCTATTTTATAACTCTTGATATATGTCTTCCTTCAAATAATTATGTTTATGAACACAATAAGGAAACATCCAACATTCACAAAACGATTGATTTATAGTAGAGTTTTATCCATATGAATAATAGTGTGACTCTTCAAATTAGCTTTAGTTGAGAATCTTTTAGCACAAATTGTACACTGGAACGGTTTAGCACCTTCATGAATAATTCTCTGATGTCTCATCATATTGTTCTTGGCACTGAATTCTTTATTACATACTGGACAAGTATAGCTTTGTCGCATATAGGAATCCATGAACACTTCTTGGCCTGAAATATACGCAACAATACACTAAAGAAAATATTTTCATACAAAAAATTATAGCGACTCTGAAAAAAATAATTAACCAGTGGATGGCTTAACAGGTTTTGTTTTTTTTCAACAGATTTTGTAAAGATTTGAAAAAAGAATCACAACTGGGAAATTAAATGTTACAAGACCTCATTATATTGCAAGAAAATATTGTTTCCACACTGAAATCTATCCACACCACAATTCATACTGAATTTAAAACAACTGTCATTAATGTCACAGGTAATGCATTATCAATATGTTTGAAATAATTACAACTACTACATATCCAACATTTAGCACTATGCAACCGTATCTTATCTGAATCGGGGGGTGTCAACAGAGCCAAATCCTCAATCATGAAAACTAAGCGGGGGTCTTTCCGGTCCTGTCCATGAAATTTTTCGTAAGCCAATCCATGGACTTGTCATTGTTATCGTGCAGCCGTACCCACATGGTTTTGCTATTTGCATATTAGTGTTTTGTAATCCAATCAAATCTTACATTAACCACAAAGGCAATTTCTCATTAACCGAAAAATGTTTGTAACCTTGACGCAGATTTGTAAACATTGTGTATAGTGTATTTCAAGATTTATCCAGTAAGTAGCGTTGTTAGTCATCACCCAGGGAAGTGTCCGGTGTTGGAATTAAGAAGACTTTCTTGGTTTTATGTACCAGTCGCGAACATTTATATTCATTTAATTAGATAAATCGCTATGTAACAAGTTTATTAACATGAAGGTATGACTTCACAACTTATGCAATAAGTAATGATGAACTACATTGAAACAGACTATACTGTGCCTATGACTATCACGCTACAGAGTTATTTTTATCCAGGCTCCTATGCAGTGATCTCCCCTTACAGGTCTCGGAGTTTCTGTAGTATAGCGAAATTGAATGACTGGCAATCGTAACATTTAGGCAATGTTATATGTTGTACAACAAATTATAACCTTCAAATTGCAGCATTGTTCTATCATTGAGAAGATCACTCAAAAGCATAAAATGATATTGAAATAAACAAATTGTAGTTCAATGAAAGTTTATTTTTATATTTCTATAGCAATGACTCAACAAATACAACCAATGCACTAAAAGTAAAGATTACTGAAAATTAATACAAACATTGTAAACCATGAACTTTTGTTTTCCTGACCCAAAGGTTCAGCAATATTCTAGCAAGTCAGTTTTTGTCACACATAGACCAGATATTGTGCATTATGACACTGCATACCACAATACAAAATTCAACACTAACTTTGATTAATATAATGCAAAAGAGTCGCTAACAGAACTGTTGTAAACTCAAATATACCCCTAAATAGGAGGTCAGTGGGCAGTGAGCAAGCAACCTTTGACCTAATGACCAATAAATTAAGCAGTCATCTACTAATCACAAATTACCACCCTCTGAAGTCTGACTACTATACGCCAA
The DNA here is from genome assembly GCA_032209605.1 of Mactromeris polynyma. Lineage (NCBI taxonomy): Eukaryota > Metazoa > Mollusca > Bivalvia > Venerida > Mactridae > Mactromeris > Mactromeris polynyma. The sequence goes on from JASFXZ010000007.1 coordinate 7,678,865, forward strand.
AGCGTTTTCCTCACTTGATGGGCCATTGCAATAATGTCCAGTCAGCTTTTTCGTAAAAGAAAGGAAAAGGTAGGGCCATTTTTTTGTTCAAAAAAGGCAAAAATTTGGAAAGAAGGAAAAGTAGAACCCGCTTGACAGCCTGAACCAAATCAAAACAATAGGGATCATTTAATTATCATAGGCAATTATTCTATATATGGTCCACAGTTAGTCACTCTATGAAGTTTGACTGCTATTGGCCCAACATTCTTCGGTCATTAACTGACATAACAACATGAGTAAAACAATACACCCATTCTTCCAAGAGGGTTGAAACAACTAACAAGAAGCTGCATTTCTCACAAGAATCAAAAAATGAAAACAGATCAGTAAAGGTATGTGTGCAACTTATGTAATGAGAGTAGTATACTTCTACAATATGTTTCAATAATTTAACAGCAACAATTCCGTCCACTAGTTCATTCCATTCAAATCCCCATACACCCACGCTCTTCAGTATTCAAGTACAAATACTTCAATTAAAATATCATTGTTCTTCCCCATGTTAACACATTTCATTTCCATAGATACAGGCTGGGTTCTCAAACTTCTTCCCAAGGACAAACAAGTCAAATAAACCTCAGAAAGGTTCTGAAGACAATGAGCTGTTGTCTCGTACACGTATGTAGTTTGATCATTAAGGTGCATTGTCCCTCATTACATGGGAAAGCATATGAACTTTCATATTTCCCTTGGTAGAAAACGTCTTCTCACAGATACTGCAAACGAATGGTTTGTCTCCTTCATGAACAATCCTTTCATGCCGATTTAGGGACCAGTTGTTACGGAAACCTTTGTTGCATAGGAAACAAAATGGCCTCTCCTTAAGTTTGAGTGCATGATCATTCATAGCATCAAGACCTGAAATTCACAATGACAAAACTATATAATCATTGAAAAAAAATCGACATGACGACTAACAAACAAGAAAATAACTATCAGGATCACAGTGTATGCCTTTTCCTTTCTTAACGCAGGGCCACATAAGACAACAAGGCTTCACTCCACTGTATAACTTCCGCAGGCAATTAATGAAATTTACATCCCAAGTCTCTTAAAACTACACCGAAGGACATTTGGGAAACCCTTGCCCCATTAGCATGTTAGAGGGTCCACTGTGCGACACCATACATTGACCATACATCAAAACAACAACAAAGCATCGAGTATATTCTGTATATACCGTATTCAGATGCCTCCACATGTTCAACTGAAAGAATAACAGAAAGTATCCCAATACCAAATTAACTTAATGCTTCCAAAAATATTCAATAAACAGAAAAACATATAAATAAAACAAGAAGAAGTATTAACCTGACAAGCTTTATTCACATACATATTGCCATGACAACAAGTATAAGCCGACTTTGTTCATTTTTTAGAACCTTTTATATTGTCTTCCTCACTTTACAGTCACAACAATTTTGAGTAAAATTCTTCGAGTAAGATTCTTCAAGTAAAATTCTTCGAGTAAGATTCTTCGAGTAAGATTCTTCGAGTAAGATTCTTTGAGTAAGGTACAACACATAAGCAGCCAGGGGTTCCACTAGGGGCTGAATGTCAAGGGTCATTTTGATATTTTTTACTGCATTTTACCATTTTATAGCCAAAATACCAATACCCTTCAGCTAGAATTCTGAGGGTCACAATGTGGCTCTTGGAAATCACAGGGTCAAAGGGTTAACATGAGGGTCAAATGGAACCCTTGAGCAGGAAAAATGTTACACGAATAATGACAAAATTTCACTGATTGTAATGATGTAGAATATATATCCAATGTCGGAGTCGTTCCAAACACACGTCATGGTGGACAATATCTAGCATCATGCATTCTTCTGATGTGTTTGTACTTATTACTTCCAGTAAGAAATGTCCTTGGACAAAAGTCGCATGTGTATGGACGTTCCCCAGTATGAGTTCGTTCATGTATTTTTAAAGCATTGGTCGTCAACGATAAATTTCCACAAAATCGACAACTGTGTTTTCTCGGTGAACTGTGTAGAAAATCACCACGATACGATCTTTGCATCTCGGTTAATGAAGACTTTCTACAGCTCCCTTAAACAAGAGAAACAAATTGTTAACTGCCAAAAAAATACATGTTCAAGCGTTTCTAGGTAAACCTAATGGAATGCAAATAATGAACAAATCCAGATATCTGTCTGACCATCTGACATGTTTGGTATAAATCAATCTGGTCCGATAAATAAACATTTACAAAAACAAACCAAGGAAATTGGTCTTTGTCTTGAAAGGCAAAGTGATAAACTCTGCGAATCTAAAATACTAGTCTTATATAAAACAGGTGGACATGACCATAACTAGGATTGGGATAAATAAAAAATTACAAAAACAAACCAAGGAAATTGGTCTTTGTCTTGAAAGGCAAAGTGATAAACTCCGCAAATCTAAAATACTGGTCTTATATAATACAGGTGGACAAGTCTGAACACCTTTATAAAGAGACTGGAGAGTACAGGATTGATAAGAACAACAATAAAGAGCAACAAATGTTTCTCATGTTTCTTTATCTTTTTTTCTACTGCAGTACATGAACAGACCATGTGAACAAGTAAATGGTTTTCCATCTCACCTATGTTCCATCAAGGAGGGGTACCAATTGCCCCCGCAGTTGACCCATGATTTTCCAAAAGGCCACATATTGACCCTTAAGATTCTGGCTGAATGGTCAATTTTTCTCTCAAAGTAATTTTTGGCTATAAAATGGTAAAATCCAGTAAAAAAATATCAAAATGACCCTCGAGATTCAGCACCTAATGAAACCACAGAGTGCACCATCAGCATTTCGTACATTCCTTCCACCTTGCCAAACTTACTTAGTACATGGATAATGGTATGAAGGAATCAGACCTAGAAACAAGAATGTAGTACACATGTATAAGTAGAAGTATACCAGAGTGTTGCCGCTGTTTCCTGTCTCTGTTGTGAGTACACAGCCACCCCAATAACACAACAAGTATTCAATTTCACATCATCTGAACATAATATAAAATATCACTATTTTCCTATTATAAAAAGGCAGTTTTAAGTTACATAACCTGCACTGACAATATTTATCAAAAAAGATAAAACTGTGCAATGTTACAGAACCTTCTGTTCACTTCATCCAGTCTTGACAAATTCTCTTCTAAACAGCTCGACTCCTGCATCCTCTTCAACTTCCAACAATCTGTCACATATTCTCTGGCAAACTCTAGATAGCAGCAAGTGATGATCTTTGTGTGCCTTTAATCGCCATGAAATTCTTCAAACCAACACATAATGACCGAGGTATGTGTACCATTTAGTTTGTGATTTCTCATATTAATTGAGGATAAAATATCACATTTCCCGCATCCAGTCACTCCAACGCAGCAAAAAAGTGAAGTATCACATGCCATAGAAACGTTCACTGAGCGTGAAATAATAAACCTTCAACTACATAAATCAAAACCACATCCCCACAAAAAAGGGACTTCCAATAAGATTTACAAGCTTGAGACCCCTGTATCCCTTTCAAAACATACCACAAAGCTACACATTGTAAACCAGTATGAATCACCATCAACTATACACGATCCAAAATGGCCGCTGATCTCCAAACAGAGCAAGAAACGATCTCCAAACAGAGCAAGCTATGATGCAACAGTGGAGCTAATTGATACAATGCACCAAGCGATACATCAGCTATGTCCTTAGAACCAGGATGAAAGCATCCATAACAGAGCAATACCTTTAGCTTGATAGCACCCACAGAACATGGGTCAACTGGATATTTTACATTGAGTAAGACATGGCCCGAAGTGTTTCTTTATACCACATTTTACTTCGCTTGGATCAATGTTTCCTTGAAATCCACGACTAATCATAAATTAGATCTCTAGCAAGATGGTGACATTTTCACACCTTACTTACTCAGCTGAAATCTATAAACTTACCTGCATTTTACACGTTTTAATTACAGATTTTAAAATCACAAGCATGCCATCAAAAAGCAATTCTCACAACTTAGTGTTTCTCACAACACCTGTGATATACATGGCAACAAATTTAACAGCTTATAATTGGCTACATTTCAGATTTCTATAAGAGGTAATTGGTGCAGGTTGCTTTGTTGCTTTGTTGACGAGATAATACATTTTCATAAACACATGCAATATGTCTACCACATTACGATATTTTTTTACAATAATATATATTTTTATATATATGAATACATATCTGTATAATCATCACATCACATCAATGAAAACAGTGGTCATACAAGTCACTTTCATGTCTTTATGACAAAGTAACACAGCAGATATATATATTGTCACAAAGATCACAATTACAATGCAACACATACTAAGTTTTCTAACTGTACCAAGTACACATAATATTCAATAATTCATTTATAATAGATAGAAAATGGATTGGATTGGCATGGAAAACATTGACATACAATATAACACAGATAATTGGTCGAGTATGGATGTGAAGTAAAACAACAACATAACACCAGCATCTTCACATCAAAGGCATTGAACAACTCAACATAACATAAATCTCCTCAATATATACATATACAAGGTAGAAAGGTTGAATCATCCTGTATGTTATCTCCCTCTCAATCCCCCAATTAATCTAACTTCAATATTTTATTTCCATAACAACAACACCAAACGTATGTTTTCAAATACATGCATACCACAACAGAAACCGGTTGTAAGAAAGTCACTTATTCAAATATTGGGATCAAACTTCAGAGTGATAATCTTGTGCTATTCATTTAAGTTACTGAGAAAGTTCCAGCCTCAGTTACAATACACATAATCAACTCATGTGGAGATATATGACAGTACACAGTACAATGGTCAGGGGGGGACAGTATTTCATACATAATCATCACAAGAGATATGTACCATGTTCTTAATAATAGCACGAGTGATCACTGGGCATTACTGCAATGTATTGTGTTCAAATGGCGACAATTTAAGTAATATTTCTTTTACGGCAATATTAATAATATTAGATCCATATTCACTTGTGTAATGTGCGACTAACAAATGTGCATATAAATAAACGTCAGAATTTCATCATAAAACAATGTCAGCAAATTAAAATGTGGATTTCTGCATAAATGTCATTTGGTACCCTCTATACGTATTTGCTGATTGCAAATACATGCAAATACCTTACCTAAATGATTATTTCTGTAATTTCATAATTAGTAAGTATATTCTTAGAACAGTCCTACGTTACCATCATATACCAACAAATGATTGGTTGCCAGGGAAATGGTGGCAAGCCTTTTAAGGGCAGAATGGCATTGTGAATGCAAAGTACAGGTAAATTATTAATGTTACATATTAAACATTCCCGTTTCTAAACCCTGTATTTAATAACTTTCAGGGGGTAAATGACTGATCAGTATCATGAGATGTACATATTTGTTATTTCCAATCAGTGTGTATGGTATATTAACATGCTGTAAGAGGGAAAATATATCATTTTCTGAAATGGGGTCAAGGTCGATTTCAGCCTAAACAGACAATGAAAAAACTCAAAGATCATCAAGAAGTTGGAATCACACTGAACATAATTATATAGTTAAGCATTTTATAAATTTCTGGAGTTACATACATGAATAATATTCTCCACTAAAGTGATTATTATTCTCTAGTAATAATCACCGAGTGATACCTTTGTAACCTTTTTATTAGAAATTCATAATGTTAATTTGTTATAAAACGACAATATACATAAATGATCACATAATTGAATTTGTTTTGTTTTTTGGAATGTCCTGGAGAAGGGTATCAAATGTTTACATGTATATGCAGAAGTACACATTTTAGATAAAATACGACAAATATAGATAAATTTACATCAAAATATATACAATTCAGCAGAAATAAGAAAGTCCAGCCTTTCTAAAACGGCAAGTAAAGAGTTAACTTTGTAAGAAATAAAAAATACAAAACTCAAGTCTGGTAAATCCTCTAAAGAAAACTTTCCGAGTAAGACTTAGAGGTACAATAGATCTTGGCACTTCATGAAATGTATTGGGTACTTTTCTGGTACACAATAACAATGCCCACAATCAAAGGCGACATTTAGCACTTAAGTTAACTAGATTTAGATGGATGCTCCCCGAAGTATGTGAAACATTCATTACACCTTTACATGACAACAGTATGCGCATCTCCTCTTGGTAGGGAAGCTTTCCATTAGTAAGTATCATTGAATTCTGATCGGTAGTTGCTGTGAAATAGCCCGGACACAAATGTGGGATGGACGCATGTATTAACGCATTTACGGACGAAGGGGCCACTTTATGCACCTCCTTCGGGAAGCATAATAAAAGAGTTTGTGACATATTTAACAGTAAATTTCTGCTGAATTGTGGGTAAAACTGAACATGACCATTCACAACAAAGTAGGCGTATATGTCTGGAAGAATAAGAACAACTATCAATGCAGAGCTGATTAAAGTCTTCATAGCTGAACATTACGTTTATTATAGATGCAATGATAGATCTTTGTTCAGCCTTCCAGACATATACAAGAGAAATGCTTTTTTTCTGTTAAAAATATCAAATAGTATAATCTATATACACCAATGCTATGACTCCTAGAATGTATGCATGTCCATTTTATTGTTGTACATAACTTTTAAAACACTACTAGCATGTGTCGCACATGTATATCTGATGTAGCACTGCTGAGTTATCAAGTTAAGTATTACAAATAATGCCAATTTTAAGTATGACTAAACACTTGACAAATATCATTCAAGACAATATTGTCTTAATTGTGAAGAAACTTACCTGTTTGGGACGTTAACACACTTGAAGCATCACACTCCGGGCAATGCTTTGTAACGCTAACAGAGATGTCTCCAGGAATGTCAAAGTTTTAGGGTTATTTTTTAGACAAAAGATTCCATAGAGTATACAACTCTCGATATATTCACAACAGGGATTGCAGCACTTTCATCAAAGTATGAGACAAAGATGCATGTATGTAATCTACTCAGGTATCTTATACAAAGTGTTGCTCAGACTTCTCCTGAAGGCAACAAATGGCAAATCTATATACAAGTTCACCAATGTAAGGACTGAGGAACACTTCCCTCAGGTCAACATGAGGTAACAATGCAGAATAGTTTCAACAGAAAAGAAGTCACTTCCTTAAACCCATTGTGGACGAAGGTCAAGTTCAGTCAACCATTTTCCAACAAATTGCATAAAATGTCAAATAAACATTTCGCCACACACAAATTCAACAAATTACATCAAGAACTTGGGTTTTCATATTAAAAAAGGTATTATGATGACCATACTTTATAGATCAGGGAATGATGACGGTATACTTTATAGATCAGGGAATGATGACCATACTTTATAGATCAGGGAATGATGACCATACTTTATAGATCAGGGAATGATGACCATACTTTATAGATCAGGGAATGATGACCATACTTTATAGATCAGGGAATGATGACTATACTTTATAGATCAGGGAATGATGACCATACTTTATAGATCAGGGAATGATGACCATACTTTATAGATCAGGGAATGATGACCATACTTTATAGATCAGGGAATGATGACTATACTTTATAGATCAGGGAATGATGACCATACTTTATAAATCAGGGAATGATGACCATACTTTATAGATCAGGGAATGATGACCATACTTTATAGATCAGGGAATGATGACCATACTTTATAGATCAGGGAATGATGACCATACTTTATAGATCAGGGAATGATGACTATACTTTATAGATCAGGGAATGATGACCATACTTTATAGATCAGGGAACCTGAATGATGACCATACTTTATAGATCAGGGAATGATGACCATACTTTATAGATCAGGGAATGATGACTATACTTTATAGATCAGGGAATGATGACCATACTTAATAGATCAGGGAATGATGACCATACTTTATAGATCAGGGAATGATGACCATACTTTATAGATCAGGGAATGATGACCATACTTTATAGATCAGGGAATGATGACCATACTTCATAGATCAGGGAATGATTAATTATGTGTATAAGTTACATATCAATACGAGAAAACATCTAATTATACAACTTCTGTTATTTCGTACCATGGTCAAATGGAATTATCCGAAGGGCTAAAAATATTTCGAACAGAAATGTTTGGGACACCCAAAGCGAAGCCCAGGTGGAAGTTACAGGGAGGAAAGCCCCTGAAACAAAATACTCTTAAGTTTCAAATTTCAAAATGTCAGAAGTGGTGAGGATACATTAGGTAAAAGCTTTGCAGCTTCTTGTTATTTCATGATGGTAATTTATGGTTGGAAATGACAATCTTGTCTCACGAAACAAGTGAACGTGTAAAAATAAAATATGTTCACCAAAAGCTTTCACAGTTGATTCTGACACTATGCAACTCTGTTGGAAAATGGTTGGAAATAAATGTAATGGTATTGTAATGAACTTACTGTAGCCTTGTTGACCACTCATGTCTGCAGGGCTTCCTGTTGCTCCTTGCATTATATCCTGAACATTAGACATCCAATCTTGAGAACCCGAGGGCTCATGCATGGGCCTTTGCCCTAATTCCACACCCGTAATTTCTAAGTCCATTTCAGCATCAGTCATTGAATCCTCAAGTTTCACACTGACGTTGGGATCCAACCCTGCAGTTTGCTGATTGTTTGTGTCAGAACCACTTGCTGATGCTGATATAATGTTGGATAAATCTGAATCTAGACTTAGTCCACCTGGTGGGTTTGAGTCACTTAATTTGAGATCTGATGCTTCATTAGGAATGGTTGAGTTGGATGATTCTGATTTAGCATCGTCATTGTCAGAAGCCGTAGGCCCCTGAGAGGGTGTAGGAGGTTTAACTGATGGTGAAGGTGGTTGACTAGATTCTGTAGCACCAGTCCCTGAGGGACCTTGAACATTGTCCGTTTCACTTTGGTTGGATTTTTCAATTTCATCATCTGGTTCGATTTTAATTACTTGTCCATCCACTCTGTTTCCAGCTGGTAACCTCATAGGACTGCTTAGATGTGGGGGAGATCTTATAGTTTGATTAAAATTAAGCCTTGGTCTCAGTGGCCTTGACATTGGGTACGGTTGGTGTCTCATACTCATAGTTGGTGACCTCATTTGAGCAGGTGAAGCTCGAGCCAAGGTTACAGGATGAAGGCCTTGTTGCCCAGGAGATGGGAACCTAGGAGACCGCTGTCGCATAGGGTCTCCATACATAGGTTGCATGCTACGAGCAAGAGCTTCCTCTCTTTCCTGAGCTTCCTTTTTATCTTTGTCTTGTTTTAGTTTATGGTGATCTGAAAATATACAGCATACATGTCTCAAAAGGTGTCAACTAAACAAGAATTCTAGAGTGATCAAGAGTTGTGTGTGCACTGTAAAAGGTACATATGTCCCAAAATTACCTCAAAGTCAGATTAATTCAGGGATTCCACTAGGTGTTGGATCTCAAAGGTCATTTTGATAATATTTGACCAGATTTTACAGCCCTTCAGCCAGCATCCATGGAGTCAAAAAAAAAAAAAATTCCAGGGGTCAGGGGTCAACTCCAGGGTCCAATGGAACCCCTGTTAATTATCAAACTTGATCAGTGACTGACAAGAGAGCAACCATGCATTTAGCCCAACCCTGGATGTGTAGGTTACACAAATCACTTATTTGATACTAAAGATAATAATCATAATCATTACTGATTGCTCCGGTAAAGTGGATAATTCAATTGGTGTCTTTACTCCAAACCTTATCACTTCAAACAAATCAATACATACTGTCATACATGTGTACAGTATTACATCTATAGCAAGTCAGCTATTTTTTTCAGTTTTTGGGGAAGTATGGTGGGTCCTGTCTACCTGTCGATAGTCGAAATTTGCATCATGAATCAATTATCCAAAAGTAATCTACAATCGAACTGTTCCATGAAGCGACACAAGCGACAAGAAAGCTCATGTAACTAATAAATGAAATGCCTAACAAAATACTTACGTTTCAGACAGAAACCTAGAAACTGGGACTTGATATCCTCATGGTCCTCCAGGAACACTTTGCCTGAACTTGATCCTAGATGACATAATGTTCCATCAGCGACGCTTGCTGTAAGTATCACAGATTCCTCGTCTGTGGAAGAAGCCAGCTGTTCAACCTGACAAAAATCATAAAATACAGGTAAATATTTGTAATCTTTAACATACATACAATTATATATGAATTCAACATTCTATTAATATAAAGACAACTGAGACTTCTTTAAGTTATATATTTTATGTATTATGCTTATTATAACAATAATATCCAGGGGCTCAATTTGACCCTGGGGTTGACCCTTTGACCCCTGGAATTTCCAAAAAAACAGATTTTGACCCTCAGGATTCAGACTAGAGCGTCAATTTGTCTCAATATTGCAAAAATGGTAAAATCCGGTCACAAATTATCATTACGAGCTTTGAGATTTAGCGCCAAGTGAAACCCCTGTAATATGTAACAACTTGTCTTAGCTTTGAGATTTAGCGCCAAGTGAAACCCCTGTAATATGTAACAACTTGTCTTAGCCTTGAGATTTAGCGCCAAGTGGAACCCCTGTAATATGTAACAACTTGTCTTAGCCTTGAGATTTAGCGCCAAGTGGAACCCCTGTAATATGTAACAACTTGTCTTAGCTTTGAGATTTAGCACCAAGTGAAACCCCTGTAATATGTAACAACTTGTCTTAGCTTTGAGATTTAGCGCCAAGTGAAACCCCTGTAATATGTAACAACTTGTCTTAGCCTTGAGATTTAGCGCCAAGTGGAACCCCTGTAATATGTAACAACTTGTCTTAGCTTTGAGATTTAGCGCCAAGTGAAACCCCTGTAATATGTAACAACTTGTCTTAGCTTTGAGATTTAGCGCCAAGTGAAACCCCTGTAATATGTAACAACTTGTCTTAGCCTTGAGATTTAGCACCAAGTGAAACCCCTGTAATATGTAACAACTTGTCTTAGCCTTGAGATTTAGCACCAAGTGAAACCCCTGTAATATGTAACAACTTGTCTTAGCTTTGAGATTTAGCACCAAGTGAAACCCCTGTAATATGTAACAACTTGTCTTAGCCTTGAGATTTAGCACCAAGTGAAACCCCTGTAATATGTAACAACTTGTCTTAGCTTTGAGATTTAGCACCAAGTGAAACCCCTGTAATATGTAACAACTTGTCTTAGCCTTGAGATTTAGCACCAAGTGAAACCCCTGTAATATGTAACAACTTGTCTTAGCCTTGAGATTTAGCACCAAGTGAAACCCCTGTAATATGTAACAACTTGTCTTAGCCTTGAGATTTAGCACCAAGTGAAACCCCTGTAATATGTAACAACTTGTCTTAGCCTTGAGATTTAGCACCAAGTGAAACCCCTGTAATATGTAACAACTTGTCTTAGCCTTGAGATTTAGCGCCAAGTGAAACCCCTGTAATATGTAACAACTTGTCTTAGCCTTGAGATTTAGCACCAAGTGAAACCCCTGTAATATGTAACAACTTGTCTTAGCTTTGAGATTTAGCACCAAGTGAAACCCCTGTAATATGTAACAACTTGTCTTAGCCTTGAGATTTAGCGCCTAGTGAAACCCCTGTAATATGTAACAACTTGTCTTAGCCTTGAGATTTAGCGCCTAGTGAAACCCCTGTAATATGTAACAACTTGTCTTAGCCTTGAGATTTAGCACCAAGTGAAACCCCTGTAATATGTAACAACTTGTCTTAGCCTTGAGATTTAGCGCCAAGTGAAACCCCTGTAATATGTAACAACTTGTCTTAGCCTTGAGATTTAGCGCCTAGTGAAACCCCTGTAATATGTAACAACTTGTCTTAGCCTTGAGATTTAGCGCCTAGTGAAACCCCTGTAATATGTAACAACTTGTCTTAGCCTTGAGATTTAGCGCCTAGTGAAACCCCTGTAATATGTAACAACTTGTCTTAGCCTTGAGATTTAGCACCAAGTGAAACCCCTGTAATATGTAACAACTTGTCTTAGCCTTGAGATTTAGCGCCAAGTGAAACCCCTGTAATATGTAACAACTTGTCTTAGCCTTGAGATTTAGCGCCAAGTGAAACCCCTGTAATATGTAACAACTTGTCTTAGCTTTGAGATTTAGCGCCAAGTGAAACCCCTGTAATATGTAACAACTTGTCTTAGCCTTGAGATTTAGCGCCAAGTGAAACCCCTGTAATATGTAACAACTTGTCTTAGCCTTGAGATTTAGCACCAAGTGAAACCCCTGTAATATGTAACAACTTGTCTTAGCCTTGAGATTTAGCGCCAAGTGAAACCCCTGTAATATGTAACAACTTGTCTTAGCCTTGAGATTTAGCGCCAAGTGAAACCCCTGTAATATGTAACAACTTGTCTTAGCCTTGAGATTTAGCGCCAAGTGAAACCCCTGTAATATGTAACAACTTGTCTTAGCCTTGAGATTTAGCACCAAGTGAAACCCCTGTAATATGTAACAACTTGTCTTAGCTTTGAGATTTAGCACCAAGTGAAACCCCTGTAATATGTAACAACTTGTCTTAGCTTTGAGATTTAGCGCCAAGTGAAACCCCTGTAATATGTAACAACTTGTCTTAGCTTTGAGATTTAGCACCAAGTGAAACCCCTGTAATATGTAACAACTTGTCTTAGCCTTGAGATTTAGCGCCAAGTGAAACCCCTGTAATATGTAACAACTTGTCTTAGCCTTGAGATTTAGCACCAAGTGAAACCCCTGTAATATGTAACAACTTGTCTTAGCCTTGAGATTTAGCGCCAAGTGAAACCCCTGTAATATGTAACAACTTGTCTTAGCTTTGAGATTTAGCGCCAAGTGAAACCCCTGTAATATGTAACAACTTGTCTTAGCTTTGAGATTTAGCGCCAAGTGAAACCCCTGTAATATGTAACAACTTGTCTTAGCTTTGAGATTTAGCGCCAAGTGAAACCCCTGTAATATGTAACAACTTGTCTTAGCTTTGAGATTTAGCGCCAAGTGAAACCCCTGTAATATGTAACAACTTGTCTTAGCTTTGAGATTTAGCGCCAAGTGAAACCCCTGTAATATGTAACAACTTGTCTTAGCTTTGAGATTTAGCGCCAAGTGAAACCCCTGTAATATGTAACAACTTGTCTTAGCTTTGAGATTTAGCGCCAAGTGAAACCCCTGTAATATGTAACAACTTGTCTTAGCTTTGAGATTTAGCGCCAAGTGAAACCCCTGTAATATGTAACAACTTGTCTTAGCTTTGAGATTTAGCGCCAAGTGAAACCCCTGTAATATGTAACAACTTGTCTTAGCTTTGAGATTTAGCGCCAAGTGAAACCCCTGTAATATGTAACAACTTGTCTTAGCCTTGAGTTTTAGCACCTAGTGGAACCCCTGTAATATGTAACAACTTGTCTTAGCCTTGAGTTTTAGCACCTAGTGGAACCCCTGTAATATGTAACAACTTGTCTTAGCCTTGAGTTTTAGCACCTAGTGGAACCCCTGTAATATGTAACAACTTGTCTTAATGATACATTGTAATTCTAAATAATACATTGCATAAACAATTACACTTAAAATACATATATCTTAGATTCTTAACCTCATAATAATAAATTTCAAAAGTATCAAAATACAGTTCATGAATCCAGCTTAATTTGGAACATACAGTAACTTGTTAACATTCTGTCAAACTGAGATCTGTGAGTTTAGGATAATAGTAATCAATTCTATTTTACTTACAAGCTGTTGAATCTGACTCTTCAATACAGCTTTCAGAATAACTTTGTATCCTGGGATATCTTTGATCACTTCCATATCTGGTGCAGCCATGGCTGCAAAATGTTGAGTACCTTTATTTACAAACTATATCGTAAGATTGGCTTCTTATATTTGTCTGAAATATACAAAAAAAAGTATGCGTTAGAAAGTGATATTGGTGAAAATCCAGTGTTAATTGACTTATTCCTTTAAAGATATTCCCAATTAAACAACTTATTTCATGTCTGGTGGCCTGTCATACTTATTTGATGAGAATGACAAGCAACCAGACAGATTTTGGTAACCGAGAACCACACCCACAAATGGAGGGATCTTTCATCTTTAAAGATAAAAAGAGATAATAATATCATTCATTGCCTTAATTTTTTCAGAGCACTAGCCTGTTTGGGCAACTTGCTCAGCCAAACTACTAGCCCAAAATTATGTAACAGTCACTGATACATAAACAGCAGAGGGTCACAACACAATTACAAATGTGTACAATTTGTTAAAATGATGAATGGATATTATTTTTCTCTATTTCCCAGAAGTATATTCACTAAAATTAAGAACTTGTCTGAATGGGCTAGCACTCAGTAATTTCTCCTAGCCCAAAATCAAAGTTACTAGCCCTAGACTGTATTATCCATACCTTTTTCACTACTCAGCCCCTTTTTTATGACAAATTTGGGGTAGATATTGGGCCCCATTCCCTAAAGAAAAAAGTATCTATTTTCCCGCTACTTAGAAAATTCCCCTTCAATAAAATCATTAAAATTTTAGCCTTATAAATACCCAAATTAATTGGAACAAGACATATTTCCCCTAAAATTTCCCCTAAAAATGGCTGCTACTTAATACTAAAGGGTTGTCAGTTCGGTCAATTGCTTTTTAAAGAGGGTATAATATTTGCATCATGTTAATAATATTGTGTCCACTTTATGCAAATATTGATAGGAAAACTGTATTAATACAAACAAAAGCACAAATCAAAAGCCAGATATAAATTTATACAGATTTAATAAACAATCAAAAAATTGACAAAAACACTAGCACTAGCAATCCTTTGGACATCAATGAATTAAAAGATGGTGAAAGTGCTCGTTCACTTAATTATCTTCAGATGGTCTTTTTGGATCTAAGGGAAGTAACTGTAGGGATGTCTAGACAATAATGTGTGTGGGTGTTATCTTTCTTTATTTACCATTGATTAAATTTGTATAAACCCCATTCAACAAGACTTTCATTATCGATTTATCCATTATATTGGGTAAAGGGTGAGAAGGTTGTTTAAATCATGTGATATCACATTAACTCGCTGTTAAAAGGTTGTATACAACACCCCTATAATCGATATTCAGGTAAACATGATAATGAAAGAAATAGAGAATTTGAGTTTATAATATACTTTCAAAATTTTGAAGTGTTGTTTGATAAAGCGCCTTATTTTGAAAATAATTGACCTGTTTAATGGTTATTTATGCTAATAGTGTTTATCGGTCTGACACAAACTCCCATAATCATACTCTACACAGTGTGTATTGACTTTTTGTCCTCCAAAAACAATAAATAAAAGTTCGAAATGCTGCTTAATTTGAAAGAAGATATATTTAGAAAATCATACGGTTTTCATTTTAACCAGAATGGCATCAATCATCTTATTAGATTAAAGTCAATTATAATTTCAATCCTTACTTAACAGTGCACCTTTTTCATAAAATACAAAATATACGGATATTATAAATTTATGTCTTTATTATATTGGCACTTTTATGCTTAATAGTTGCAAATTTTCATAATTGATGGTTCAATAAAAAACCTGTTGTACTGGTAGCAAGTGCATAAAACATCATCACAGTGGACATAGATAATCAGGAATATTTCCCTAGTTACACATCCGTCTAGTATTAGATCTGTGATTGTCCAGATAGGATCAAAGCCTGTATACTGATATAATGATAAATCTATCTAAAAATCATGTAAACCCATGTAGCTATAGTCGCCATATTGTGCTGTTTTTAAAATCTAGTGAAACTTGTGTTGAAATCTGTCAATCAGATATCGCTGTACATAGGCAGAGCTTAACTTTTCAGTCAAATTGTTTGTACCAAACACATTATGTTTAGTATCAATTATGCAAATGAAACCCTCTGTAGACTCTTCACCACAGTGGAATGCAAAAATACATCAACCAAATAAGGGCATCGAAATAGGTGTCTAATTTACAAAGTAGCTGCTGCTTACACCGCACACACAAAATGATTCAATAAACCTAGGCCTAGTTGTTGTGGGGTAGAACATCGTCTGACTCCTGATCCGAGGGTCATGAGTCGAGTGAGAGTAGTGTCCTAAATTTTGCGCGAGTACTGGTTAGTGGGAAGGAAGCAGTCGTTGAGAGTTCTTAGTATAAGTTATAAGAACTTGTTTCGCAATCAATGTAAATAAATAACTTTCAAGTTTGTTAACAACCCGTACAAAGACAGTTTCAAGGTTATTTAATTGCTTTTTGATTGAAATGAAGGCATTTTTCGTTATTCACATATTTCTGCCAACAACTCAATATCGTTTAATGTTTCCAACAATGGCTGCTTTATGAGTGTTGAACTTGAAACGGGTTGCTTGAGAATATGTTGGTGACTTGGGGTAGAAATGACTTTTATAAAAGAGAGAAATGACTTGCGGGAGAAATAGCTAGGGCTGTAGGGGAGGTATCTGGTCATTTCGTAACCTTAACCTTTTCGATACCGCCAAATTTTGGTCATTTCGTAACCATGCGTTAGTCATTTCGTAAACGTTCGAAAATAATGTGGTTTGGCAGTTACGAAATGACCATAATTCGTAGGGGAGAACCGTCTGGGACGAAAAAAAGCTGGAAATCTTTAGACATTATTATAATTTATGACGTCGCCTTGCCAGAAAATAACAGAATCGTGAAAAACACAGACAAATAAAACTAGCTTACACGTAACAACGGGCTCGGACATTTAACACATTTTACAAAAAGTCGAAATGCCGCGCATACAGAATGAGCGAGTTACTTCCCTTGTAAATTTAACTCGCATCGTTAATTAGATAATTTTAACGCTCGATTATTTCATCACTTTCGATTAGATTTCAGCTACAATCAATATATAATATAACAACATAAGATATACCTTGTCACAGCAAAGTGTGAGCGTTGTTAAATCAATAGTTTCTGTATGATTTTCAAAATTAATTCCTTTGTCTTCCTCGTACAACCGGCGCCATCACCGCTAAAGGGACGCAATGCGCGTGGCTTCTAAACTGCGTACGAATGTGTCGTCTATTCGCCGCAATTATCTCCCCTAGCGGTTTTGTAATCATCGACTTCACGAATTACGCGTGTACCTAATGGATATTCAATAAATTGAACGCATGCGCATTCGTTTGTTTTTCTGTTATTGTTTAACTGCCTAGCCTAGCATTAGTCTTATTTCACGACAAGGATACCAAGATTGGAGCCTGGGCGTATATCGCCTGAGTGATGCGATTACTGAAGACAGCGTATATGTGTGTTCCAGCTGAAGATGATGATGATGATATTGATTCGGTTATTATGAATGCCATGTGTATTAGCAGCAGTAGCAGTGGCAGTTTGGAACCGATTGCGCAAATGCGTGTTCATGATATAGCGGTCTTCACCACGTGTTGTAACACGCGGACGTCCACGACGTGGCAAGTCGTCGGTGTGTCCTGTCGTTCTAAATCGTGCGCAAATATTTCGTATGGCTCGACTAGAACTTCCAGCATGCCTTGCTACGTCTTCTGTCGTCATGCCAGCAACAAGCATGCCAATCGCACGTTTGCGTAAATTAGTGGGCATTCTTGGCATACTAAAAAATGCTACAATTTAAAAAAATGTTTTTTTACAAATTTTGAAGCGTTTTCGTTCACTTGAAAACAATGTCAGTAAGACAAGTAAAACAAATTGATCGAATACCACACGGGACATGTTGAACAATTCATGCACTTGCAAATCGAGTTTCACGCTGTTGACGATTAACAGTGCAAACATAATCGCTAAAATTTATGAATCCTTATAACACAGAGCAATGCTAATATTACCTATCTACTTTCTTTACACAATGATTTCTTTAACACAACAAACACTATGTGTAAAAATCGGAAGTTTCTTTTTCTTGTTCAGTGTATAAACTTGTAAACTAACAGAACGCTGTTACACCTGCTTAAGGAAGTACTGATATTTTGACCTCTTTATTTTATCACGCTCAGTACTCTGATAAGAACGTATGTCATGCTAGTCTGTCTCTTATATACGAGGAGCGTCTCAGGTGTAATGAAACAAAACGTATAGCCATCACCCACATTAGAAGATGTCGTTCACTGACCATGTCCATGTGCTTGTCCCCATTCCACTCCTACTTACTTAAATTGCATACCCCCTCTCTCAGGGTTTATTATTTCTGCACGCCATTCTCGTTTTTTGTTCTTTATTATCTACCCATTCTCTGTTTGGCAAATTAGAGATCTGTGTATGGAGGCACTGTCTTGTGAATGTGGTCTACCCCGCGCTACTCAGCTGTCTCGAGATTACCACAGTTTGCAAAGCCGTCCAACGTACCCACGTTTGAGACCATAACCACACAATGCTCTTAGTTCTTGCACTTAAGGAGACGTGATCAATGTCGAATAGCATTACATTTGCAGCAACCCCTCAAAGCACTTATCGTAATTCAATTTATGTATAATGAATTTTACACCGACACCATATTATTAGTAGTCCTACTCAGGGAACAGTGCTTATCATAAGCGAACAGCATGATACATGTAAGCTTATCTAGTTTGTTTGTTTTCATCGGTTTTATGTTTTTTTCCAGCAATTTTGCTATCATATACGGCGGACAGTTGACATGACCAGTTGTCTTGATATTAATTATCTATCAGTACTAACTAGCTCTTCCACGAGCAATTGACAACTTCTCCACTAATGGAGAACATGACATTAGCCAATGTCACGGAAGAACATAACCTGTCCAACGCGGGAATCGAACCCGGATCCGGGTGCCAGTCTAGCCACTGAGCTAGCCGGTCGGACTGAAAGCTTTTCTCTCACCTTTCTTTTGAATATTGTGTTTTAAAGAGATATCTATGTGAATTGAATCAAAAGTTCACAAACTATGTACAGTTCGTATTTCCAACTGTATTAAAAACGCAACTGTTTTAATTAGGCTACATTTTGTAAATAGTGTTACATGCAATCAACTGTCACCAATGTTTAAAATATTGTTCAAAATGTATTGAAACTTTGGAGCAATAATTAATATTTCATGATTGATGAAGTGTATGAAATTAATTAATTAATATAGAATTATTCCTTCTTTTGGTTGCGTTTTTAATGGCTTAGTTGCGTTTTAATGGCTTTGTTGCGTTTTTAATGGCTTGGTTGCGTTTTTAATGGCTTTAAGTATATTTAGACAGTACATTAATGACATTCTCAATGGAGTGAGATTGTATCTTATCATTTCTGTATGAATGCATTGCAAAACAAACACTGTCTGAGAAGGAAACTTCATCATATGCGGCTTTCTGGGATAAATATCAAGAGTGATCTCCCTTGATTATCGGATTTGTTTAAGCCATTTCCTCTAACTTGGATTGCCTCCCTTCCATACGAAAATGACACTTATCAAACTGGTCAAAAATCAATAATCGATATTGGCTCCATGCTATAACCGAATATACTCGAATTAAACGTCTCTTGATCATAATCGTTAGCGACTAACTTAGCCACACCATTGTGTTTCGACAGCATGTTGAAATTGCCTCGGGCTATATAGTTTGACTTTATATATTCTTAGGGGTGTATAGAACAGCAATGATTTGAGTGTGGTATTAGAAATAAATCGATTCAATTACGACAGCAAAGTTTTGCGAACACTTTTTTCCATTTTAGATAAACATGGCGATAGTATTCCAATTCACTGTTGTATTAGTTTGTATGTTTGTGATCGCGAGTGGTAAGTATCTACTGGTACAATTATGTTACATTGAACTTTCCTAGTCAAGTAACACAACAGTAATTAAAGCTACGTGTATAATCAAATGTGGTCAAAGTTTGCTCCGAGTATGCGCGCCAGAACAAATAAAACGGTTTAATAATGCGTTTTTCCGATCTGGACACAGACACGCACGTACCTCCGTTGTAACAACTGTCGTAAGTTAAAGATTCCGTCTGGGAAGAGGAAAGAAAGGATCATTTGTTAGTTGTATTAAAATTATCATCTATCAAACCCTATTTTCAATGTTTGACATTTGACATATTTTGGCTGCAGTTTCGTCGAAACCAGTGTTTAGGTCTTTCTAGTTATTATTCCATGGCCATTTGATTGAAACTGAATGGAACGTGTTTATAACCGCATAAATGACAATTGACCGCGTTCGTACAACACAACAATACTATTAAAAATAGCATACACATCACTTCGCAATTTAACATAATAAAATCGTGCATTGAAAAACAGCAACATTTCTCGTAGTGTTAGTCTTACGAGAAATATGAAACAATGGTAAGTCTACTACGTTCAGTCATTTGTGTAAATGTAGGTTATCGCACTTTCAGTTCTATCATTTGTGAAACTATGGGCAATCCCACTTACATGTTATTTAGATGCGACCAAGCACATGTTTTGTTTTGTTCTCACAAAAGTAACATTACAATGTTTCAGGCGGACCAACTTGTTTAGAATGCAACCATGCCGTGTCGCCAACTGACTGTGAAACTGTGAAAACTTGTGGCGATCATGAGGTATTTTATGAAATAGTTTAAGCAAAATTTATATGAGTATATTTAACAAAGGAGAAGTTTACATTTTTGAAATATTTGACAAAACGTCTGAGGTACTATCATTCTTCACCTTTAAATTGCGCCGACCATCTTTTGCAAGATATTTCTTGTTTCGAAATATTTTGCAATTAAAATAAAGCCTGGGCATATTTGTGCTGAACTACGTTCCCTGATTTTGGAAATTCATGATTACAGGTCTTTTGTTAACTAAAACGAATGACCAAGGTAAATTATAACATTCATTTTTTTGACGATTGGCACCACAACGGAAGTAGTATTGGGATATTTCTAACTCGTAACACGAATGTTGTGGTTGGCACCGCAACGGAAGTAGTATTGGGATATTTCTAACTGGTAACGCGAATGTTGTGGTTGGCACCACAACGGAAGTAGTATTGGGATATTTCTAACTGGTAACGCGAATGTTGTGGTTGGCACCACAACGGAAGTAGTATTGGGATATTTCTAACTCGTAACGCGAATGTTGTGGTTGGCACCGCAACGGAAGTAGTATTGGGATATTTCTAACTCGTAACGCGAATGTTGTGGTTGGCACCGCAACGGAAGTAGTATTGGGATATTTCTAACTCGTAACGCGAAAGTTGTGGTGACAATGAATACCGGTGGTATGACATGGTTTTAGTTATGTTTGGAAACCAAAATTTGTTGTTGATTAGAGAATATTTCTTAACGAATAAACTCAAGCCCTAAAAGATCAATATGTACAAACTTAGAACCAAGAATGTATTGATAATACCAAACTTCCTAATGGTTTCATGTACTTTAAAACAAATTTTGTCTTGGAACCAAATGCTAGATGCATAGATAAACATTATTTTGTACTTTAAGATATTTTTTTCTTTGCTTAATGAGAGAAATTGGTAGATATCAACATTTACCATATAATTATTTTTGGAAGAATTGTAGAGCCATTGTAAAAGACGAAGTTCACCTTTTCCTGATATGTGCTTTATAATATGACTTAAGAAAATATATTCCAGACTTACTCAATTCAAGTTCGATATTCATTTAGTTAATGATAACGGTATTTTATTTAGGTATTTTTCATTGCTCTTATATAAAGTTTGAATGTTTCATCGTTTGAAAGTTATTTATTGCATAGTCAGATTTGCTGTATATATTTGGGTACATGACCTATAATGTATATATTGTAGTGTGTAGTGTCTTATGTGTGTGTATGGAACAGAGACCAAGTATACAATAAACTATTTGAATTTGGATGAAAAGTATTGCTCTATCCAATGATTTAAACAATACGTTATGCTTTTGTATTTACAGCGATGTTTCACAGACGCATTTGTGATTTCTGCAGGCGCCATAACATATAACACGGGCTGCAGAGATATAACTGTATGTACTATAAAGTTATTCATCCCATTTTTAGTCCCTATATATCAGCGTATTATGTTTTATTTAAGTCGACTTAAATTCACGCTTCAGTACGAGGGTTG
Organism: Mactromeris polynyma; assembly: GCA_032209605.1. Taxonomy (NCBI): domain Eukaryota; kingdom Metazoa; phylum Mollusca; class Bivalvia; order Venerida; family Mactridae; genus Mactromeris; species Mactromeris polynyma. The sequence continues at coordinate 7,700,991 of JASFXZ010000007.1, forward strand.
TCCGGAAAGTTCCTAGACAACCTTTATGTTTCTCTTGCACACGCTATTTCAATGCTTATCTTTACATGACACAATTCTGGAACATTCACTTTTTCATGGATTTAATTATTTTTGTAATTGTGATAACGGTACCTGTGCTATTGTTTCCATAGCAACCTTATATGCATATGACCGGAGCACGCTAACATTGGAGCTATTATCCGATCTAGTACAGTTGTTGTTAAAATGAGAGTCACGTTTACAGAAAGTTAGCGGGAAATGTCATAGAAAATACTTGATGACGTGGAGTTCTTTACAGACGTCATGTTGTTATTATTTTATCGGCCTCGTCTTAGAATTGAGCATACCACAAATGGTGTTTCTTATGTTTCAATGATTATTAAGCCCATTACAGAATGTGTCAACGAACTTTCCGGACAACCTTCGTATGTATTACATTTTTTTGTATATTATGATCGCCGCTAAACGATATCCGACTTCTTCCATAAGTGACGTCATTTCAAGAAAACGCAACATGTGATGTCACTTTTTGCAAGCAGGAAACACTATTTTGGGTTATATGTTCTATGTGCTGATGATTCACATATTGAACTCTTGTAGCATTGTCAAACCGGAAGTTCCGGGAAACGTGCCACGGGGACAAAAGTACTTAGGGACGATGTGATGATTTGCAGTAAATGTTGTAGTGATACATTATGTAACAGTGAATTATGTGGGGCTACAGGTATACACACTTGCGTTCAAATTAAAACAAATAAGTCATTGATTTCAATAGTTGTTGTATTTGGAACAGTCTGCCACAAGATGTGAGGGATGCCAAAAGTATATTTTCTTTTAAATGCAAAGTTATAAAACACGTTTTAAGCTGTCTTAAATAATCTATTGCCTTTCATTTTTAACAGTTTATAATTTGTAACGTAATACATTGTTAAGTTTATTTGTTTAGCCTTTTCATCCAATATTCCTGTTAGGGAAAACTTATTGTTTCATTGTTTCTTCGTTTGATCTATTTGTTTGTAATTTATGTGACTCAATGTCTGTCTTTGATTAACTGACTATGATAACTTTATATATAGCTTAACATTCTTCCTATGTCACACAATACTATATATTAAGGACCATAATGGAAATAAGAGTTTTTACTTGAGCTCTTGTGTTATCCTTAACATAAAATGTTGATTGATATGGCTTTATTGATTCTTACATATTGTTGTTACTAATATATGTCCTAATTTTATATTGCCATGTAAATTGTACATGTTATGTTGAAATACATATATCTATCTATGTTTAACAATGATTAAAGGTGTCATATTAACGATACCATGGTATCGTTAATATGACACCGAACAAAAAATGTCACATACAAAGTGCAAAGTCCCAAAAAGGTCAAGACTCCATGAAACATATGCATGATTTATGCTTTATGTATGGAGTAAACATGTTTTGATCACATGATCGCAAGAACCTGTACGCGTACTGTTAGGTACGAATCACAACGGGGATCATAAAGGACCAACGGATACAACTGTTTTGAAAGTCCGCGCGAGACCAGCTGACTGGTAAGGGAAATGATCGGGCCCCTACAATGACCAAACGTCTGTCTACGTGCCGTCTGCGTGCCAAAAATCGTTGATAGCCCGTGTCTGAGAGTTGTGCATGATCAACTGCGGGCCCGCACGGCATTCCGTTCTCAGGGTTTCGGTCCCTACGGAGCCGTAGACTTCTGTTGAACTTAACGCGTCCGAGGCATAATAGATGTGTGGAACAAGGAAGGAGGTTATTACTTTAAAAGCACAACAAATTACGAATTTATCATATTGTCAGATATCGCGACGTCTTCGCGATGTAACGGGCTTGAATTTCCAGAAATCAAAGTAATTTATTTGACAAAAACAACAAAATAATGTTAAATCGTAAATTGGTGAAAATGGCTTGCGGGAAATAAGTTCGAATGTATCCATTTATATCTATTGAAAGCTATTATGTACTATTATTCTTCTATTCAGGTTATCCGAAGGTTAGAGGTGTTCTATGTTACAACTGTCATCAACAGGGCAGAGCTGATGATTGTGATATAATTACTATGTGTGGACAAGATGATGTAAATATGATTTTAGTGTGGTCAATGGGAGACAACTCAATTGCTTTTATGGTCATACTTTAACAAAGAATCATCACTGCACCCGTTGTATCCACGATGATTTAGAGATGTGGGATAAAACGGCCGGGTCATCTCAGTCCGTTTAGTGCCATATTTGGGTTTAGGGGGTCTTGGGTTCGAGCAAATTCCCCCACCCCCTTGATTTACTTTTTTAATTTTACGTCGAACCACAAACATTTTTCGATAACAATTCATAATAACATTGTGTTTTTAATCATAAATAAACTTTTGAACGTATACACGAATAGATTCAGTGAATTTCAACTGAATTTGGAATGTCTAATAGCGAATAGGGAAGACTTGTGTGATCTAAAACTGAGAATCAGATTTAGTAATATACGAAACACAGACCGACACAATGACATAGCTCCAACCAGTACTTATGTGTATCGAATTCCGAACATCTTTATTACATTATAACGGAAAGGGCACAGATATACAACGTGTATGAATTAAATGGCAAATAATGGTAATGTTTCGATGTTTTTTCGGCGCAGTCGTACTAACATGGTTTTTGCTATTTGAATATCAGTGTTGTGTAAATCAATAAAATCTTACGTTGACCACCAAGGTAAGTTCTCTTCAACCGAACAACGTGTGTAACCTTGACGCGGATTGGTTAACCTTTCGATAAAGGATATGTTACCTTACCGAAATCCACTGAATTTCGGTGAATTGACCGAAATCCATTTTGGATCTGGAGTGAGTAGCAATCGTTACATCTCGGCATTTTTTGTGTTGGACAACAAATCTTAACGTTCAAATTTCGCCGACCATCTTTTTTCAAGATATTTCTTTTTATTATTATACAGGTGTGCATGCTACATTCAACACAGAACGAGGTGACACATACGTTCCGATACGAAACAAAATGCCAGTCGGCAGAGGTATTGGTCTACATTTTTACCAGCATTGTTGGAAAATAACGTCGTAAACCATTAGCTTCATTATCATCTAATTTGTTAAAAACAGGATGAAATTAGGGATGTCAATGAATATTCGGATATTCGAATATTCGTTTGTACGTACGAATATTCGATCAAATATATTTGTTCAATATAAAAGCTGAATACAAGTTTATTAAATTTCAATGATGAACATAATCGCATTGAATGACATTTTTACAAGTGAAAATAATATCGCTAGGTGTTAATTGACATGTCATGTTGTATATTTTGGGGCAATAAAAATATAACACTCTGGTGATGACAGTTAGGCCCTGAAAATTTTAGTAACCGCGGGGATTGACCAGTTTTAAAAACACACAATTGATAAGCATAAACTAAAAGTTAAACTTCGAATTTCAAATGTATTATTATTAAATAAGAAGGTCGAATTTTCGCAATGCATGCGGGGTCCCATATCGTATATAGGAGATTGTCAATGCTCAACATGGAAATAGGAGGCGATAGTAATGTGACCTTACATGTTGTGGTCGTACCTGGAACGCCGACTGATTGCTAAGCGCCGTACGCCATGTATCTTACTGTTTAATGAGGTGTTGCTTTTAAGCCTTTGAAGTCGAAAAGTTGGTCGCATTACCTTGCTGAAACATGCGCATTGTGAATGGTTAATTACGAGTAGGTCTATTGATCAATATAAAACGAAGTGACTATAATATTATGGAGTAAATATTGTTTCCTGCATTGCAAATTGTGAAATCACATGTTGCGTTTTCTTGCAATGACGTCTCTTACCGAAGAGTTTGTAAATCCTATAGTAATACACGTTCTGGTGACTTGTCGCCAGGATGGACAGTTGCACGATTGTATCATGGTAGGCATGCATTACAAGAACATCTATATTTATGGACAAGAATTCCAAATAATAATTTTGCCATTACAAGTGTCATCAAGATAACGCAGTTTATATAACACATGGCACATTTTGATACAGCAGTGCTGGTCCTATTCTGCATTTTCAATCGACATAGAGATTTCAGTTATAATAAGGGATTGTCAATATCTATGATAAAATACCTACGAGGGGTGTCCCGTATATAATGCGATAGGTATTGATACTAGAACCAGTTTTATTAAGTGTTTTTGCGATTACCATCAAAGTACACCCCTTTTAACCGAAACATACATTTTGAGCCGCGTAATCCAATTTTGAAAACATTTTTCATATTCTTGAACAGGTAAACCCTTAAGACTCTGGCATTCCTCGAGTTATATCTCTTCCCAGATTAATGTTGTTTCAGTTTTGGGAAGGAAAATAGTCGATGAGGAACAGGTATGGCGAGTAAGGGGGTGCGGGAGAACGGTGACCTATTCTGACTCCAAGAAGTCCTTCAGACCTGTTTTTAAGGCGACGCTGTTTGTAGTACTTTTTCAATTGTTTCAGTACGACGTTTTGAAAACAATTTGCATACAGAACTTTCTTTACATTTCGCGTTCGTTTGGCAATACTTGGTCGTCTCGCATTTTTCGTGGCCCAGATTCGATTAGTTACTTTCTTTTTTAGCTCATAATAATGGACCCACGATTCGTCACCCGTAACTTATTCGCAAACGTTTTTTTGCTGTATTTCGGACACATTTTCAGAAGTTGTTTGGCTATTGCAACCCTTGACTTCTTTTAGTTCTGTGTCAGCAAATGCGGTATCCATCTTGCATTTATTTGTTTAACTCTCACCGATGCTTTTTTTAAAATTTAATGAACTCGTGCCAACGACAAGTTAGCCAACCGTGCTAATTGTCTTACTGTGTATCGTGCATTGGCTTTCCTTGACCGTTGGCGTTACAGGACGATCAGGGCGAGCCGTATCTTTTAACCCATGTTGCCCGGATTTAAATTTGGCCACCCACCTACAAACAGTACAATACGACATTTGACCCTTCCCGTAAATGTCACACACATCTTGGTGAACATCTTTCAGCTTAAGCTAAGTAATGACATACCTCTAACATAGGCCCTTATTGCAAGCTCATTTTCTGCTCGTTTGCCACTCATTTTGCAGATAGTGTAACGAATACGCTATAACACAATGTACATTGTACCAAGGTCAGTGTATGAGTGAGTTTTTTACCTGTGACACGTGCCATTGATTACTCTATTGATAAGCATTGGTTTTATCTAAATAGTACACGATTTCCACGAAATAACACAGCAGTCGCATTATTTACGACACACCCTTCGTATGTTCACAGCAATGTTTGCTGGCTGCTGACACGATTCGTAAGTTTGCAGTGTTAGTTGGCAGAAAAAGAGCCAGCAGTTCCGTCGAAATAAGTAAGCAATTCTTTGAGACGTTAAATTCAAGCTTTCTGCTTAACTGTGAGGTTTGATGGCGCCTTAAAACAAAATCTATTTTCATCCATGTTCACGGTGTCCTCTGGCCTATTTGCTTTGGAATTGTTTATTTGTATGTACATTGGACTTTGTGGTGTCTCCTTTTGTTATTGCGGTTGCTGTGCCTTTTGTATGCGACATTCCCTTCCCGACTTCATTATTCACGTAATTTACCAAAGTAATTATCTACATTTGGTGTGATGGCTGATGAAGGCAAAAGGTATTGTGCATGCTTAGACATCAAGGAACATGTAACTAGTTAACACTATTGCTAATTTTAAGGTAGTAAGGTACACATGGAGGAATAAATGGTCGAAGAATTGAGCAATGAATTGACATGAACAATGCTGTTGAAGTGGTCAAATGAAATTTTAGATGCTTTCACGACAGAAACAGACAGAGAATGTAGACATACCCGTGGTAATGTCGCAAGTCTGTCCTATGTCACTCGCAGGACAAAACCCTACGAATGTCGTGACCTGTCGTGGCCCATTATCAAGTGAACATTCGGGTGACTGTCATGCGAATTTCACAAATGTCGTGCGATTGTCGTGAAATTGTCGCAACAATTACACCAAATGGTAACGTCTGGTGTAAAAATCCACTCTTTATCATATATCAGCTGTCTGTCATTCTTGCTCAATATATCAGTGTTCTTACGTCTACTCTAGCCTCAATATTTAAAGAACGGTCTTTAATGTATTAAGCTGTATATCATAAAGTTTCTCTACTCTATCTTTTCTCTGATTTGTGGCCACGTGGCCTTTTTTACATTTGCTATATCATGTTTACACTCGTGTTGTCTCTGTTCTACATTTGCAAAGGCTTAAATTTGTGTTTAAATCTGCGAACGAATCTATCTCTACGCTACCTCTACTAATTTTCTTTCGCTTGCGATTTTGGGTTTTCCTCTATCCCACCCATGGATTCAAGTTCCTGCGTTTCAAACCGGTTCTTTGTTGTCACTGAATAGTTTATAATAATGTCTTTTTCAATATCTGTATTATCCATGACGCACTCGATGTCTTCGCAGTATTTACTACTGTTCGCCACCATACTCTTTTAGTTCAGTTGTTTGATAAATAGTAGTTGCATGATTTTTTTTTCTGTTACCAATTTACACCGCTTTACCACCATATAATATATAAGTTGTCAACTCGCGAAAGTATATACGTAAGTAGGTATATTGTATATTACAGTGACATGTGTACAAAGTATTTTTCATATACACATGCATGTATTAGAATATAAAGCAATACACATATTTGCAATTGGACCTATATGTCACCTAAAATATGAATAGTAAGCAGGAGAATAAATGAACTAATTAATAGCAAAACATGTATATGAGATCACAAAATATAACAAGGAATCAAAGTGTGGTACACAGCTTCACAGCTGATATATGTAAAATGATTAGAGACGACATAGTATGTACAATGTTTGTAATTAGAAGTAACCTTTCCCTTTTCAGTGAATTATGTTGTTTTTATTACTTATGGCTATTTGATTGCTTTATTTAATTGATTTAGTTGATTAATTGAAACGAGTATGGCGGACTGTTTTCAGATGGCGAATGTAGGATACAGTGTTGTGGTGAGGACCTATGCAACAATGGTAACTGTATCGATACTGGTATGACGTCAATGGCAAACATCCCATATACACCTACATCACAACCTGCCATTGGTAAAGGATGATTTATCGTTAACTTCAAACGCAAGCTCTATTTTGATGTGTTAGATGTAAATGTGCTTTTATAAACGAGTTTTTGTGTCGGTGTTAGGTACAACAGCAGTACTTAACAGCAATATCAGTTTTACCGGTCTTAATGACTTGTTTCGCGAGGTATTGCATCCATCAATTATCCTGCCCCCCTTGTTGTCCCCCTTAACACTTTCCTTAGTTGTTCTTTATGGTCGACCAGACTATTACTTGCAATCCTAGTCCTATATATCTTTACACTTGCACCTATAATCCCATTCATGTTTACCCTCGCACCTCCTCAGTGCCGAATAGTTTGTAAACTGTTTCTTGGGGGTCGTGTGTGGATACATTGTCTTGTGGCGTTCCCTGGAACAATGTTATATCTCTTACAGTTCTTAAAGTCGCACGGGTATCACTACTCTGCAGTTAACTTAGTGTGGAAAGCTGAAATGAGAACGGTTATTTTTGACTATTTTTAAGTTTCTTAATGAGCCGAAAGTAACCATGTACTTTTTATGAATACTGCCTGTAAGTTGCTTGCTTTTCAGTTCTTGAGATGTCAGAAATTTATTCAATTTAGTGTGTGTTTACTGCTTGCCAACAGAGCGGTATTACTTAATGTGTTATACCACTGCTGATGTTTACGAAAGGCCGGTGGTGACTTACACACTTCAATATTTCTCTCCTAGGAAATATTCAATTCGGGTAGTTGAAATCGTCAATATTTCCTAGGAGATGAATAATGTAATGTGAACGTCACCACCGGTATTTCGTAGTTACTACAGCTGCTGCTAACTTCACACCGATAATTAGTGTGCTAACGCATCAACATACTTAATCAACGGGTGGTGTTAGTTTATGACTACACAATCGCTTCAATTAAATCTCGTCATGTTGTATTAACGTATTACCAAGGTGTCGTCTATGACAGAATTCCAGTTGAAATTGTGACGCTCAGGGGTATAAAGCTATGGACAGCTGATTGCGAAATGTGTTAGACTGAAGTAACCAGAGTATTTCTGTCAGTGTGTTTGCACTCTGAAAACAGTAAAGAAAGAGAATAAGTAGCTACAGGGAACGCCACATACATAAGACAGTGCCTCCCAACACAGACCTTTGGGAAAACAACAATCCATACAACATAAGGCACTTGATGAGGTTAAATGGTACATACGTTAGGGAACAGAGGCACAATGAATGACCTGGCAGACCATAAGGAATAACTAGGAGAATCAAAGTGGACAGTGAAGGAGGGGGAATTAATGGATGGAAAATATCACAGGACAAGTCAAGACAGCTGGCAACAATAGGCCGAAACTCGGCAGGAAATAACCTGAACACTATATAAAGTGAAAGAATTGCACACGGGAAAGGGAAATATAACATACATTCAAAACACAAAAAGAAATAATAACCATACAGCGAATTACAGCCTTATAACTGTCAGTAAAAATAAAGCATAAATACGCATAAAACAACCACAACCAAAATATACCAAGTTATTGCATAGTATAATTAGTCTGACAGAATACATCGGTATGCATGTATACCTAACACACATTTGCGATATTTTCGACCTACGTTTTAACTATACAGGCAAACTATAACCCTGGGCAAAATGTCTAAAGGAGTTATTTAAGGTATGAGTTCAAAGCTTTCTAAAGGTCAAGGGCCTTATTCATTGCAAGAATGTAACTCAGACTTAGACTTTACAATGTGACATGTTCTTTTTGCTGCAACATTTTTATAAAAGTATATATTTCAATAAAACTTGGCTAAAGTCTACAATAGGTAACAACAAGTATTCAGAAAAAAATCCATTCGTTTTGGTGCAATGAAAAGGCTGGTAAATAGAACTTTAGCAAATTTAAAGTTTAAGTCTGACGTGTTAAAATGTTGTGAATAAAGCCCCTGCTATACCGTTTACTTTATTTAAACAGTTTCCGCACAATCAGCTGGTCCGTGTCATGTCCAGCTCAATGATGGATCATTTGAGACCCGATTGGGCTGGCACAGCTTCATGAATGGTTTTGAACGATATCAAAGTAATGAAGCACAAGATGGTCGTCGATATATATCTGTGCATGATGGTGGAGCTTATCAGGAACTTGATTTTTCCCAGTAAGAATGTAAACATGCTTATTTCACTATTTACTATCTTCTTACGTTCACTTCTGTCGTTGGCTCCGCGCAACTTATGGCTTTCAAAACTCGGTTGGTCAAAATCAATAAACTCTTATATGTAACATTACACAATTGTTTAACGTGATGAATTCGATTCTAAGTAATAGATGTATGACAGAGTATACAAACACGAGGTTATTTAATTTACTCGAGGGGGTGTAACATTGAGACTTAATTAGAAAATTTCTATTTACCAGCCTTTTGTTTTCATTCATGTGCAACTTTCTGGGATAAATATCAAGAATGATCTCCCTTGATTTAAGCCATTTCCTCTAACTTGGATTGCCTCCCTTCCCCACGAAAATGACACCTGGCAAACTGGTCAATTATCCAAAATCGATATTGGCTCCATGCTATGACCGAATTTAACGTCTCTTGATCATTATCATTAGTGACTAACTTAGCCACCCAACTGTGTTTCGACGGCATGTTGAAATTGCCTTGGGCAATAGTTTGACTTTATATATTGTTGGGGGTGTATAGAACAACAATGACTTGAATGTGATATTAGAAATAAATCTTCAATCACGGCAACAACTAAAATTTCAGTGGAAACAGAAAATGTGTTGCTTATTTGTAAAAATAAATAAAACATTTTTGTAAGTAAGTTTGTTATCTCGAAAGTATGTGAAAATTAATACTGGTTAATTGTCGCGGACTGTTTAAAGATGAATTTATAAGATCCGAAAACTACCTCATAAGAACAACAAAAGTATTTAAGTAAACTTTTCCGAACCAAAACGAATGAAAGTTTGTCTGAATAATTGTTCTTACTTACTGTAGAGTTTAGCGAAGTTTTATTAAAATCTAAACGGTTATAAATATGTTGGTGCAAAAAACACTTTTTTTACAGGTCACAGTTTAAAGTCTTAGTCTGAGAGTTTCAGTCTTAAAATGTTTGTGAATAAGGACCCAGCTTATGTACATGTTTGTCTTATTGCAGATATCCTGTGAATAATTTCGAATTAAGTGGTTACAGTCGCGCACATTCAGCATCAGCGGTTGGAGATGATTACTCCATATATTGTGATCTCACAGTAAGGTTTCTTTTCAAAACTTTTTCTGAACTTTCACGAGTACTATGTGCTAACACAGAAAAAGTCACCTCCCAAGCAGGCTCAGCGGGGTAAATCTTGTGTTTTGACGTAGGGATGTCAACAAATATTCTAATATTCGTTTGTACGTCCGAATATTCGAATACAGGTACGGCATTCGAATATTCGATAAGAATACAGTTTCGATATAAAAACTGAATGCAAGTGTATTAAATTTAAAAAAAAGTATGGTCATTATTGCATTGAATGCCATTAAATATAAGTGAAAATAATATCTACAGGTATTAATTGACATGTCATGTTGAATATGTGGGGGTAAGAGAGATAACCCTCTGGTGATGACACTTAGACCCTGCAATTATTAGTAAACGCGGGAATTTTAACTGATTGAGTGATCAGTTTAAAACACAAGAAGGTCGAATGTTCGAAATTCGAATACCAAAATTGCCATTCGTTGACATTATGTGGACCTAAAAACAGACTTCATTATCTATGAACCTCGCAGGAGACGTGGGGTGTTACACACGTGTGGTATACTGCAAAAAGGTTCGTTTAACTGAATGTACAAATCCATAGGAAAACGATAATTTCTATCCAACATAGTGAATCACTTATTAACTCCAAACGTATCCGACTTTTCTCTAACTATGGCGGAAACTTTTAAATTGTCCGGACGTAGAACGGGACACTTGCGCTTTAATTACGCGACATTGATAGCAATTGACAGTACATGTAAACAATATTTCACAATCTATTCTCTTTCATCGACTGGTTAACATGTTGTCATGTTAGTTGGACTGTCGGAAACCCATAACCACTTATTTCAGAGTTGCTTTAAAGCGAGTTTTGTTTTTATTGGGATTGCCGCCATTTTCTACTATGTTTCAGTTATAATTGGCAGTCAGTTGACATAACCAGTGTTCCTGAAATAAATTATTAACCAATACTAAGTTACCCCTCCGGAGCCAGCAGAAAACCATCGTTAATTAGAGGGGAGAACAATGTGCAGCGCAAATGTCACAGTATTTTATGGCATGCCCCGCCCGAGAATCGAAGCCGCACCTTCCGAGTGATAGCAC